>VXAD01002803.1:958712-1119977 GCA_013399195.1 Dicrurus megarhynchus | reverse complement strand
GGTGTCACTCCTAAAGGCTTCCCCCGCCCGGGAGCCGCCGGCCGTGCCTGCGGCGGATCCTGCCGGGAAAGCCGGAGGAGCCCGGCCCGGCCTCTCGGCCCCCGGCCCCGCTCCCAGGTCAGGCTGCTGTGAGGGGTGACGGCGGTGGGGGTGGGCCCGCGTGAGCACGGCCCCGCCGCAGAGGTGAAGCTCAAAACCAGCCGGTGTCTTGGAAATGAAGTATAAAACTTCCAGTGGGAGCACCTGCTTTCCAAGTTAATAGTTGGGATTTTACCCAGGCCGACTAAGTCCATTAATGAAGAACAAGCTACTATTTTTGAATGCTTTGTCCTAATTCCTACACAAGCTCGTGACGAAGTTTTTGGGCTCCCTTTCCCTGTGGGCAGCCTGCAGATCCCTGTGTGGCTGAGATCCCCAGAGCAGGACAAGACCCCCGGGTAACAGAGGCGATACAAGGAGAAATGAGCTGTATAGAACAGGGTTGCTCTGGCTATCAACACTGAAAGGAACCCCCCTTAGACATCATTAATCATCTTTTCCCCCATTACCTCATGAAATAAGGTATTAAAGGACTCTTCCTTCTTCTGCATCCAGGGTGATTCCTGCATCCGTGGTGCGTTTTGCATCTGGAAGGGGAGAACCATGGCCGTGAATACACGGAAGCATCCCCTGGGGATTCCCCCACCGTCTGAAAAGGACTGGCCGAAGGATGAGGAAGATTTCTTCCTGCTGGATCCTGATCGAGAGCGTGATGCATTGCCGCAGCCCTTCAGGATGATCAACAAACTGGTGATGCAGGTTTTTGAGAGTGCTATGGAAATCATTGAAAGAAGGGAGATGCTCCGAGAAGCACAAAACCTAAAGGTCCAGCCCAAAAAGTGCTTTCCTACAGCTGAATTCCAGGTACAGAGCCTCTCACAGCAGGTTTTGTCATTCTTCTGTTCATGACCTTCCTCAGAATCCACCACCATCTCCCTGGTTCGCTTTAAAAGCCTGCAACTCCTAAGCTTGTCTGACAGGTTCTGCTTCCCACTCAGCTATCACACCTCTCTGAAAAGAGAGTAGCAGGTATTAAACACCAAATTCACCTTCTGCTTCCCAGGCTGGCTCCACCCTTGTTTGCTGAGGAGAAGGTAATTAGTCAGTAGCACACAAGTGGGCAAGCTCAGCTCTGTGTTATGGTGAATACTCCAACGGGAGCACCGTGAGCAGAATGACAGGGCTGCCTTCCTCATTATTATGTGGGGGTGTCCAGGAGGATACGCTGATGTCTGCTGGTGTTCTGTGATTGCCTGGGGGGAGCTCAGCATCCCATCACAGCTCTGCACTAGAATGGAAGGGCTGAGTGCTCCTGAGTTCTTGGCCTTTAAAGCCCCTTCTGTTTGTGGGAAGGGGAAGGGTGGGAGAAAACCTTCTCATTCCTAGCACAGACCAATCTCTGTGACAGAGATGAGAGACCCTCCCCTGCTTTTCTGGGGAAAGAAAGTATCAAAGTTTTTCCCTTGTAGAATAAACCAGCATTTTCTGGTGAAATGGCCAGGAATATATCATTAGTATGGCTGAGGCATCCTCCACTGAGAAGGCAATCGGGTACACTCACTTTTTCTGTTTCTTGGTAGGTAACTGAAAGAGCCAATTGCCTTGCAGTGTCTGGAAAATACGTCTTTGTTGGTCTGTCTGAGGGTCTGGCTGCCTTCAACACGTGTGACTTCAAGGATGTCTGTGCTTGGGATGCAGCCAAGACAGAGATCTGTGCCATCCATGCCTTGGATTTGGGGAACGAGTGCCATGTCCTGCTTGCTGTGGATGAAATGGGTTAGTGTGACGTGGGTTTCCTTGCCCTGGCTGGGGATAACTGTGCTCTGGAGCTGAATTGGCAGCTGCACTACAGAGGAGGGCTGGATCAGGAGGAACATTAGGGTGGCTGACAGGTTTCCTAGAAAGCCCTGCAAAGAGGGCATTAGATAGCTAGCAGATTGTAGGGTGACAGGGTGATTAGCAGAAGGTGTGGGTTTGGTGGCCTCTCTGGAGCAGCAGAGGCAGGTGCAGAGCTGGGGATGAAGCACAGTAAAATTTAGGAACATCTTGGGCTGGATGGAAAGAACTATTGCTCAGTATGACCTCCTGCCTGTGACCTGTTCCCGCACCTGTAATAGTTTGTTGGTTCATCTGAAACTCATCAGTTCTGGTGGAGATACTTTTCAGACTGGCTTATCCATCTCTGTGCACAATCAAATGTTTACTGGTGCTGGCATAAGGAAGAGAGCAAAGGTTTAGTGCTGGAAACAGTGGGGTATTGTTCCTTGGGCCCAGGAAATAACGTAGTCCTGTTCACTCTCCTGCACATGTTGTAACATCCATCTCCCAAGAGCATGGCTAACATTCATTCACTTTTCTCCCCCTCCTCCTGATACTTCTGTACTTCTATTTCAGGGCTTGTCTGGCTCTTCTGCTTTCACAAGGAAAGCTTCCTGCTCGTTAAGATCCTGAATGAAGTGGTAAGTACTGAGCTAATTCCACAGACACTGGGCACAGGCTGGGAAGTAATCAATCATGAGGAGTACTAATTGCCCTCAGAAATTTATTCATAGGCAGCAGCACTCCAAGACTGCTGCCCAATATTTATTCCTGTTCTTCCAACAATCTGCCTGGCCTTCAGCCTGTTGAGAAGCGTGTAAGGCCATGGAGCTCTCTGAATCAGTGATCTTGCTTTGATGCCAGCCTGTTTTTCCTTGGCAGGAGGATATCAGCCAGCGAAGCACTTGTGTGGAGGAGGTGCTGTCCCGCGGAGGTGATTATGCAGGAATCCTGCTGCAAGGCAAGTGCAGGAACATGCTGTGTTTGGAGACTCTTGTGGTCTAACAGGGCAGCAGCAATGTTTTGAAAATGCTTCAAGTGGTCTGGGTACCCAGGGATCGTGTTATAACCCTCCCAGTTCCTCCTCCAGCTTAGAGAGCTGCCCCTGCCCCTCCCTGTCCCCTCCTTGGTGTGGATCAGGACTGATCCCAAAAGTGAGCTGTCTGGAACTGGTCACTGCAGTCCCCAGCTCCCAGGAGACTCAGTGAAAGCAGGTTTCCCTCTCTCCAGAAG
Source organism: Dicrurus megarhynchus (assembly GCA_013399195.1). Lineage (NCBI taxonomy): Eukaryota > Metazoa > Chordata > Aves > Passeriformes > Dicruridae > Dicrurus > Dicrurus megarhynchus. The sequence goes on along the minus strand of VXAD01002803.1, from coordinate 1,116,887 downwards.
TACCAAACTCAGTTCTTCCTCTGGTTTGCTATGACTCACTTTTACACTGGAAAGATGTAGGCCTGAAGAATTTTCTCTGCAAACATAGGCCAGAGAGCATAGAGAATCTCTAAAAACACTAAAAGAAACTCCTTGCTGCAACATCCTTCTGCTTCATGGCAGCTGAATCCATGGCAGGCAGGTTTTCTGGCCCCATGTTTGGTGGAATCTGCCTGGACATATGCTGAGAATGAGACATGTAGCATCCACAGAGAACTAGTGTGAGACCATGTCTCCATTTCTACTTTCTACTCTGCTACTCAGAGGCTACAAGTCAGATTCTCGACTGAGTAGCTTCATGGAGTTTCTTTGGTGGATGTAGAACCTTGAGGAGTGGAGCTGAGATGTCAGTCTCAGTCAAGCATGTCAAGCCTTAGGTGGGAGAAGAGGTGGGCTGCATGGAGTTCACAGAGACTTTATATTTTAAAAAATGCACAAATCTTTTTATAAGAATATAACAGAGGCTGCTTGCCTGAAAGACCTTTTCTCCTCATTTCCAATTGCTTAACATGGTTTCCCAATGCAGACAGCACAAAAGCTTGGCTGGAGATCTACCAATTGCCTAAGGATTCCTGGCTGACAGAGATGGAAAAAAACTCAGGAGCTGCAGAAGGGCTGGCTTGCAGTGAGAGGGGGTCAAGCTGCCTATCTGAGGTACAGAACAGTTCCATCTCCCCCTGTGCTATTTTCTCTTACACCTTTTTGCCCACAGGTCTTCCTGGAAGCCTTGCTGCTGCAGACAGCGACAGCAAGACACAGCCTGAGCACTCCTGTTGGCCCAAGAGGATGGTGTGTGTGTGTGTCTGCAGCTGCTGCAGCCACCCATCCCACATTTCATAAGGCTTCTGTGCTATTGGGACATGTTTACTCTCCCAAGACAGGCTTTCCAAAGAGATTTCCCTGGTCCCAGGGTTAGTGTTCCTGCTGCCCCTCCCTGAAACTGGCAGCTCATTTCTCAGCAATATTGCTCCATCTGAGGGGGCCCTGTGTAAGGGTATTCCCACAGGGCTTCTCCCTGATGTTACTGGGGGAAGGTGGAGTGGGAATCAGGCAGGATGCCTCCGTTCGGGAGTCTGGCCCTGAAGCAGGGTTTGTGTTTTAGGTTACACACAAGAGGAGCCTGGTGGGGCCACGGCCTCACCCACCTGAGCAGGGCAGAGCCTCTGCCTGTGTGCACTGACCACTGTCACTTCTGGTTCTTTGGCAGAAAACTCAGGAGCTGCATGGAGATGGTTTTGCAGAGATGGTCACTGGCCTCAGTGACTGTCCTGAGCTGTCATGGGGAATTTTAAGTGCTGAGTCAGTGCTTAACCCTCCCCTTTCTCACTTTCACCCTGCTGGATTTCACCTCTCAGCACACAGACACCTCCTCCTCAGCACCTTGAACTAACCCCCTGGGATAGTTGTCTCCTAACTCTTTCCTCTTCCTTCAGCAAAGACTTTCCTGGACATTTAAGAGGGAGCTGCTTTTCAGCCTTGTCTTTAGGGCAAACACCCCACTTAACTTAGCCAAGCCAAAACCAAACACTTAGGCATTCCCTCTTTGACGATTCCATGTAAACTATCCAAGTTCCTGCCCCTTCCTTCTCAGACATGGCTGATTATTAAGCCAGACCTTTTCTGTTTAGCCCAATGTCAATGTGTGTGGGGCGGTGGTGGTGGTGGCCACACACTGGTGTTGGCCCCCTGTTACAATTTTCTATTCCCAGCCAAGCTTATATGTGACCTCCTCCAGTCCTGGGCTCTCTGAAGTAAAATCTGGTTCTTGCTTTCAGCAGGCACTCTTCAACCTTTAGTCCTGATTTTTTTTTTTTTCTTTTCTTTTTTTCCCCTTTATTTTCTGAACATTGGTGTGACTCACACAGGCCTGTGCCGCAATAGGAATAACTCAGAGATGGCACAAAGACAGGAGTCTGGGCAGGACATCCTTAGTAATGTAGTTGAAAAAGCAGTGACCTCCCTCAAGCTTCTGTGTTTTAGCCTGAAGAAGGAGCCTAAGCCCTGTATCTCCCAGATGGTGCTGGTCAACCTTTGCATACATAGAGGAGTTTTTCCTAAATTCTTTAGGAAGCATTTGATTCCCATGGACAGGTGAATACTCATCAATGTAGCACACAACACAGTTCTCAGGTGGGCACTTTTCTGTTGCAGGAGCTTCCTGTGCCTGCAATCCAGGCTGATGTAGAGCTGGATCTCCCAGTGCTGCTGCTGAGAGTGAGGCCACCCAAACCCATTACAGGTCAGGACTGATGCTGTATGTGCAGCCTGCAGCCCGTTTCAGGTGGCAAAGGAATCGTGGCCCCTATAAATACAGAACAGGTCAGAAAGTTTCAGTAACATGCTCCCTGGTCCTTTCCTGACCTGTCTTTCTAATTACATGTAATCCTGTAGTGGGAGTTGCTTCCTGCCAGACTATCTCACATGTCGCCTTTGCCAGCACAAAATACTTCAGGGTGTCTCAGAGTGGGTGTCATTACACCCTTGGCTTCAGTGTCATTGGAGAGGGAGAAGGCTGCTTCCTAGATCCTAGCAACACCCCTAGTTCATCACTCTGAGTCCTGGATTTATAGAAAAATGCCAAGGATGAGGAGGGGACAGACTTTATGCTGGGAAAATGCCACAGAGAGGCAAGGTGAGCGGGATCCTCAGAAATCTTGCCCTAATCCCTGCCTTGGAATACTGGAAAATGGACTAGTGATGTGGAAAGTCCCACAGAAGATCAAGTGTCTCTTGCTTCAAGACAATGCCACCCCCAAATACCTCCATGGTGTCTGCTTCGTGGTGTCTGCTTCTCCAGGGCTGTGCCTTTTCCCTCTGTGTTCCCAACCCAGGCACTAGTTTTAAAGACCCTTTGGATGCCTTGAAGGAAGTGGATGATGACAGCATGCTTGGCTTGGGGTACAACCACCTAATCAAGGATTCCCAGTGGGAGCTGCAGGAAGCAATCTTCTGCAGCACTTACCGGGAGTATCTGGAGGCTGAGGGCGTGACCAAGGAGGAGATCCCCAGGTGAGCAGGAGCACCAACCAGGATTTCAGCCCATGAGCCATCCACACAGGGCACTGAGCACGAGTAGATGGAAGCCCCTGTCTTAGCTTTGCTTCCTTCATCCCAAGGCTTCAGGGCAGGGGGCTGGAGCCATTCCAGGGCTTGTCACAGTGCTGCCTACTTATCAAAGCCTTTCTTTTACATATATTTCTTCCTTTTTTCAGACATGCTACCTTTCATTTCCTCCTGCCTAGCCGGATCCTGATGGGACCAGAAATGGAAGTACAGCCAGGTAATCCAAATGGACAAAAAGCTGTTAATCTGTGAAGCACGGTCATTGCATGACACTGAGCTCCAGTGGGAGCTCAGTGGGTCTGACTTGCATCTACTCTGTAAATTCCATCTCCAAGGACATAAGCCTTGGTAAAACTGTCAGCTCTAAGTCAGTTACCAGCATGGAGTAAAAATCTCCAGAGTTTAAAAAAAGCCCACTACTTCCCCCCTGAAAAAAACACCAAACAAGCCCCCCCAAAAAATGAAAAAGGAGGCATATAGTCAAGGTAAAAATGACAAAGGAGAGGTTGTTCTGGTTTAGTTTCTGTCCGAGCAGAGTTTCTATCAGGGAAACCATGAAAGCTCTAATGAGAGCTTTCTAATGGTGTTTTGGAATCCTGGATTGTTCCTTTCTTTTTTCCCAGTCTTCTTCTCTTTTTGTCATCCCCCGTCTCTGTACCAGATATTCCAGTTGGCATCGGTGTGCATTGGGATGGAAACCACAATTTCTGCTTGTACTTACTTAACACGGGGAAAGCAGGTAAGGAAGTTTTGCTTTCTCTAGCAGAGCACTCCGTGGGGAGTGGGAGTGTTCTGTGGCCAGTGGCTGTCATTCTGCCAGGTCTTCATGATTCAGGGAAATGAGGAACTGGGAGGAGAGCTGACTCATATCTTGTGGGTTAGGCTGGCATTTGGATTGTGGGGCCACTCTGGCAGGAGGCTGCAGAATGGTGCATGTTTAATGGGGAAAATGGATGTTAGTACCATGTGAGAGAATGTTCTGCACCTTCTTACAGTTGTCTCTCTTTGTGCCATTCTGTTTAGATTCTGATCTGATGCCCGATGTTGTGTGGCCATGTGCAGCTCCAATTGCATGCTCGGCTGTCAGTTCCTGCTCCAGGTACCTGGCACTGGCAGGTGAAGATGCAACAATAACTATCTGGGATAAACACCTAGGTGAGCTTGCCCTTTGGGACTGTGTATTGGGATCACTGTGGATAAATTGCACCTTTGCCTAGGAGTTTGAAGCTCAGACTTAGTGTGAATAAGGGGCTGGTAGTGAGTTTACAAGCAAATCTGAAAGTAGTTTGGATTCAGTTGTCCATTGGATGCTTGGCCAGAAATTGCCAGCACAGAATGACTGCCCTGGTCCTTGCAGAACCAGGGCTGGAACTGCTGCAGCAAGGACTGATCACAGTCTTGCCTCGAGGCTTTGAGACAGTGATGGTCACTGCTTTGCCACTGCACTCTCAGGTCATCTTTGAGATGGTTGTGGCATCACACTTCAGGCTGCCATCAGTGCTGGTGTCATCCTGCCATGATGCAGGGACCCTCCTGGCAGAAGAATCTTCTTCTGCCATCTGCATGTTCTCCCTCTGAGCAGGCTACACTCCAAACTAAGCTTTGCTTGGATAAATTACCAGTTCCTTTTTCCTTCCTTCCTCAGGATACCCACTGTCTGTGACTGCCATTCTAGAGGAACGTTTCATCCGTAGTATCCACTTTCTGTGTGGCTCTGCAGCTGCCAGTGATGAGACACCTGGTACAGATCCTGGCTGTCCTGGTGCAGATCCTGTCTGTCCCATCATACAGCTTCTAGTGCTGTGTACAGACAGCTCTTTCTATTTGGTGAAAGCACCCAGGGTCGGGAAGTCCAGCATCACACTCCTGGCAGACAGGTGAGGTAGACTCTGACAGACCTCACTCCAGCCATGGTTACAGTGGTCAGGTCTAACAGGGAGCCCCAGATTTCTGTGGAGTAGAGAACTTTCTTCTGCTTTTACCCAGATGGCTCTGCCATGCTGCTGTCAGCAGCAAGTCTGGTTTTGCTAGTGCTAAAATCCAGTGGTTTGCCAGAAGTAAGGGTGTTTCTGGGTTCTTCTGTGCACCAGAACACAAATACTTCTAGCACAGCTCCAGGGCTGATGTTGAACTATTTGTGTCTCTGCCGGGTACCCAGGGGAATTTTTTCTTCTCTCTTCTGCCCTTAACAGAATAACTTCCCCCTAGAAGTCAGAATAAACATTTCTTGCCATCTTTCTGTCATTTTTGCATTCGCTTATCCCCTTGGTTTGAGGGGAAGGGAAGCTATTGCTCTGAAGACTCCATGGCAGGCAGGGGGTTTGTATCTCCAGTGTAGTTCCTAGGCAGGTTTGCACAGGGATGCGCCTTGGGGGTTCCTGCCTGGGAGGACACAGGCTTTGCCTCTAGAGGGAAGGGGCTTTTTTGGGACTTTAGGCCACCCAGCATGCTGCAAACTGCCACTGTCATTGTCACAGCCTCTCAGTATGTGCCAGGGACATTCAACAGCAGCATCAAGCTGTGTCTCTTTTACAGGCCTGAAAATCCAAATCTTACTATCAGTGCAGTGGTGCCTGTCCTGGCCTTCCCCAGTGCAGTGAGTATTACTGCCAGCTCTCTTAACAGCTGGGTGGGAACACATGTCCAGCTGTGCTGGGGTCTTGTTTCCAGCAAGGACAGTAACTGGGTGCCTAGAAGATAAAGACAAGGGCAGTCAGATACAGTTCTTCCCTCACATCCTTTCCCGGCCTCCAAATATTTTCAGCACGAAGACTTCCTGCACCAGTTACAGGTCTGTGTGTAGCTGGTAATGCTCAAAGGATTGATTTATCTTCCATGATCTTACTCAGTATCCCCTTGCACCCCTGCCCTCTAACTGGCCACTGAGGTGCACATGGACAGGTCCAACTGGGAGGTGAAAGGGTTCAGCCATGAAGCTTCAGGCATCAGGGTCAAATATGAGAGGACATCCTGGGGAGGAACACAAGTCCAGCCAGACCTTTCAAGTGGCCTCAGAAATTTTTCAGGCATGAGGAGGAAAAGACTAAAAACCACTCACCATAGCAGCCACGCAGAAGGCTGGATCTAGCTCATTTCTAATGTACCCTGTTGCCCTTTTCCAATCCCAACCTTCAGCATTTTCAGTCCAAGTTCCCTGCTAGGCCTGTTCTTGATCTGCTGTGGTCCTGTGACTGTGGGGCAGGCAAAGAAAACAGCATCACAGTCAGGGATGTGAAGTCCTGAATGTCATCCCATGAACTTTACAGAAAATGTTTTTAACTTCTTTTACACCTATGTGTCAATTTTTCTGCTTCAGGTCCTGATCTTCTCCTGGGATGGCACAGTGTCCCTGATGAACACTGACACATCACAGACTGTTTACTGCTTCTGCACTCCACCTTCTCATGCTGTGGCATCCCCCTGGCAGCCAGTGTTCACAGTGGACAGTATGAACTGCTGCCTGCTGCTTCGAGGTGCGTGGTCAGAGATACACCATCGCTGGGTGCATTCAGCTGTGCACTGATCCTTGACAGTTCTTGTTGGATGACTCCTGGTGCAGTAGCTCGCTATTCTTGTTTCTGTCTAGGAGATGAGCAGCAGCAGCAGGAAGATGAATTGGCCCAGAACAAAGCTGCTCAGAGCACCATCTTCCTTTTTGACTTCAATTCCTACCCACTGAAGGAGGCTTTCCCAAAGAAACCAGATTTGCCTGTCAAATCCGTGCAGGAGCTGCAGTGGATTGAGAGATGTAATGTTTTCTTACGTGACAGGTTTCGCTTTCTGCCTGACAGGTAAGTGCACCTGCATTATTGTAAGCTGTGATGTTGCTGAGTTCATGCAAGGTCTCACCCTGGAGCTTCTGGGTTGTTCTGTGTGCTGTGACTCAGATTTGTGTCTGAGTAAGGTTGGTGTTCAGGCAGCTGGATTCCTGACAGCCACCCAGAACCCTTCCTCCTCTCCCTTCTGTCCTTCCTAGAACAGCTTCAGCTCTAAGTCAGGATGCCTGGAGCAGGCTTGTCATTCTGGGTAGAGAGGGCTTGCAAGTTCTAATGTGTTTTTGTGCAACAGTTCGTGCAAGTTTGTCAGGGAATATGATCCTCATGAGTTTGCATATTCCTTTTGATCCCACAGCCAGGCAGAGCTGGGATCTCTTTGTACCTCTCTCTCCCCCTGCATTCCCGTGTTCATGTGTTGTTGAAGTAGGTTTGTGTTGGAGGTTCCTCGGTTTGAGAAGGTCCCCGGCAGCCTCGGGGATGATGCATTGCGTCGATGCCGTCGTTAGATGGCACTGTGACATCTCTTTTTGGGATCCTTTGCCTTGAATTCTATCGGGAACCCGCAGCTAGATCCGTGTCAGTATTTTGCATCTTCTTTTCACTATGCCTTGATTCTCCAAATTGAAACGGAAAAGGTGGGTGCAGGTGTGACCTTATAGCACATATTACCCGGTAGCCTTCCCTAATTCCTTGTCTCCAGGGTGAATCCTGTGGAGCTGTCTGATTAGTTAAGTGCAGAAAAGTTCCAGCCTATGCTACCAGCCACCAGTTCTGTTCCTCCTTCTCATAACGCTGGAGAGGAGACCCTTGTCTGCCTTATACCAGAGAACTGGGGAGACATCACCTCCAGGGATATCTTGCTCCCTGGGAACTGAGAGCTGAAGCCTGAGCAGTGCAAATACAACTGCAGTGAGACCTGTGTCTACAGAGATCTACAGACAACAGAAATTCAGAGGTCCTTGCTGTCAGGAACAGTAAACTTGAGAGTTGATTGGCATGAGGGAATCACTGAGGTTTTTTGGACACAAGAAGTAGAACTGCTTAATTGGTAGTGAGCCCCAGGGGCCCTTGGGGGGAGTTGTCTGAGCACTGGGGGAATGTCAGGGACTGTTTTTGTTTTAACAACCCTTGTTTCCCCTTTTCAGGGAGCAGGTACTGCTGGAAATGGAGGAGCAGGAATACTGGGATTGTCTGCAGGCACAAGCAGCTGCCATGGACAATGAGAGAGAGAAAGGGAAGGGAGAGAAGAAGCAGTAGCCAGCTTTGCATCCTGAGGGCCAGGCTCATGATCCACCACTGACATTTTGATAGACATTCTCATCCAATCATCTCTCTCCCAGAGACCTGGAGCATCAGAGCAATCTGGTATGTTACAATAGTACAGAGGACCTTAATAAAGCCTTTCCTCCAATAAAAGTCTCTTGCTCTTCATAGCACTGGCATTTTGTCAGACTCTGATTTTCTGTCCTTGAGTTGCTGGAGCTCATCAGTGGGTCTCATTTTCTGCTCCTACTCCGATGGGCAGCCTGCAGCATCCTTGTGCTTAACCAGAAACCTTATCCTTTCAAAAGAGGCAGCAAACTGGCTGTGGAGGTGTCATCCCTCAAAGCACAGCAGTGCTAAGCAGCAGTGACACTGCAGAGTGTGTCAGGCCTGACACAGGATGTTCTGCAGTTGTTTCTTTTGACTTCAAAGCAGGAAGTTTTGGGATAAGACTGCTTAGGATTCAGCCTGGAAACCCGATGAGAAAGCTTCAGTCTTTTTCCAGCTGATCATGCTTCCAGGATGACTGCCTAACCCACGAAGAATCTGACAAATCTCCCAGGAACTACTCCAATCTGTGTGCATGGGAGAAGGGTTTTTTCCCACAGGTCTTCCTCTAGTGCCTCCCCCAAAGTACAGGAGAGCATCAATGCAAGGTGCCAGCAGACTGAGCTGTGTAGATGCTCCCATGCCAAGGTCCCATTTCAGTTTTTTACAGCAAGTTGTCTTGTTTTGGGCCGAGTTTTGATGAGAGCTCTCAGCTCATCCTCTGGAAATAAAGTCAGCCAGTCTGTTGGGGAGGTAGGAAAAGGGAGAATCATTTCATTTGCTTCACAGGCTCAGATGCCTGGCTTTGCTCTGGAGAAGGACCAGCTATTTGAATTGAACCTTCCTATTTGCTACCTTTGTGAAGGCTCTGAGGGCTGTAGTAAAAGCTTTTGTGCTGTCATTTTCCATCTGCCACAGATTATAGCTTCACAGCTCATCTGATTGTTACGGATATTGGGACTGGGCTGTGTGAGCCCTTGCCATCTGCCTCAGTGCAGAGTCAGGCGGGTGAGCCCGAACCACCCAAACCACCCCCAGTGCCTGTTTAAACCGAGCCACCTGGGTCAGCACTGAAGTGAACAAGGAGCAATCTCTGATCCTTCTTCTGTTCTTGCTGTGGTGGCCATACAGCTTAATTATTTTGTTTCTATGGTGCTTTCAGGAACAATAGACCTTCTGCCATAGCCAGGCATAGGGGATTACTCGGGGCAGGAATTGCTATTCCTACATTGCTTCCCATGCTGCAGAAAGCCAGCACAACTAATACGTGGCCCCTTGAACAGCACTGGGTCTAGTTCTTGCTATTTGTGCAAATATAAAAGGCCTGGGGATCTGTGCCATTAATCCTATCCCATCTGCTTTCCATCCAGAAGAGGAGCAGGGCTTTCCTGGCATCAGAAGAGGCAGGACAGGATCTGCTGAAGAGTTAGATGTACTGTGCATCCACCAGTTTCTGTGCATTCCTCTCAAGATGTACTTGTTTGTTTGCAGTTCAAATTTGCTCTGAGATTCTAATCATGTGCTTGGCCAAGATAACCAGGAGCTGGCAGGCTCCACAGAGAAAGGAAAACAGCAAGCAGCTGCAGGAGGCTGATGAAGAGCCTTTGTTTTAACTCATGATTTCAGCAGGGGACCATTTGTTTCCTGCTTCTTTGAGGGATACAGAGAAATTGGCATGATCAGTGTGTTGACATGTGTGTTGGTGATGGAGCTCTGTGCTGAGCTCCACAGCACGTTCTGGAGACAAACACGGGCACCTGACTGCTTATTCAGAGACAATGCCCTTGGCAGCCACACTTTCATTCCTGGTCTCTCTATAGCCCTGGGCAGCTGCAGCTCTGTTCCAGTTTCAGCTGTTCTGCTGCTGGAAACTACAGAAAGGCCTTGAGTGGTATCATATATACACACACACACATATATATATATATATCACCATCAAAAGATGAAACTGTGAATTCTGGCTGGGCCAGCTCCTAGCTCAGTGCCAAGTTCGGTGAACTCAGAGGTGCTGCCAGGGTATAATAGGAGCAATTTGTCTCTGTATTTTAAAAAAAGTCAAAGCAAGTTAAAAGATCAGTTGATGGATAGGCTGTGAGGGAGGAAGAGGAGCTCAGAGCCACAGAGAGGCGCTCGAGCAGCATCATTCCAGCCGAGCCAGGTTCCTGCCCAGCCGGGCGGAGATGGTTTCTCTGCGCGAGAAGGGAGACGAGGCAGTTGTTTAATCTCACTAAATTATCTGCTCTTCTCTGCAAGAAGCCAAATGTCATCTTACTACTTTGCATACTTGCTTGTGCTGTGAAGGCAGAGGAAATCAGGGGCTGATCGGATCTGATTCCCCAACTCCCGGGGCCAGCAAAAGTTTGGGCTGTTTGGGTAAGCCATGTCTGTGTCTGTTGGAAGGAGTGCAGTCCTCAGAAGAGTTGAAGTGCTGTGTGCTCTGGGATCTGCACTCCTTGTTGCCTGTGTTGCTAATTTTAATGCATAAACCCACATACCCTGTAGTGTCTAACCACATAAACCTGAAGCCATCCTGAGGAGGAAGCTGCAAAGATCTCTGTGTCCTACCTGGGGGAAGTAATGTCCCTGCAAGACACTGTGGGACACGCAGCGGTGCCTGGGGCAGGACAGTCCCAGCAAGCGCTTGCTCAGTTTGCTCTGGAAGTAACAAAGGAAGGTCAAGCTGCCTCCCCTGCTCTATGAATTTGTGTCTAGATATAGGTAGACCATGTACTGCAGCTCATTCCTAATTTCTGAAATAGCTCTCATTGTCCAAACTAGTGTCGCCTCATTACCTCTAATGCCAGTTGCCTGCACCAGGGTGTGGTTTCTCATCTTCCTCTGAGTCCAGGCTATCGCTGTTGGATTGTGCTGTTCAGCCAAGCCATGCAGATCAACTCTTTTAATCTTCCCTAATGCATTGTGCCAGACATCTCAGTCTGGTTTAATCTGGGGCTTCTGCAAACCCTTCCAGTTTGTCCCTGTTTCTATCCCAGTATGATGGTGACCAGTGTTTTTGGTACTGCTCTGTCTAGGACCTGGTACAATGTTCGTGTGTGGTCTCACATGGGGAGCCAGGTTCTGCTGGCCTTGATACCAGATTTTGCAAGAGCAGGACAATTGGCTGGGATGAGAAACGAGCCACGTTTTTGAGGCCAAGATACAGGATGAGGTTGGCTGAGCTTAGCTGAGGGTGCTCAAGACATAAGAGGTTTGCACGATGAGGAGGGTGACGCTGTGTTTTGGCTCCTGCCCCGTGGATTTACTGCACTCCATGCAGCTGAAGACAGACAGTGCTCGTGCTCTGAGGAACTCACACCCTACACAAGCCAAGTGCTGGGCCTGGGGTGTCGAGGAGCAGACTCACTGTGCCGTAGGGGGGGATTTGTCCTTGCAGGAGCCAGGCCTTCACGTGGCACACCTCTGTGCGGTGCCATGTGTTGGCTCGGCCCCAGGAAGGTCCATGGTTTAAGAGAAGGGGAAGGCGAATGACTCATGTCACTGCAGGGCTGCAGATCAGACAGGAGGGAAATGTACAGTGTCTGAGTAGTGAATTGGCTGTGCTGCCAAGTTTGAAACACTTCCACTGCCTCAAGCTCGTCAGACTGAACTGCTCGTTTTATTAGAAGCTTCAGGTCAGCCCGCTCGGGCAAACAGCAGCTCTTCTTCATGTGAAGGGCTGGATTGTCAGAGGGAGAGGGAATAAATTGGTGTTGTGAGAGGGTGTTCACAGGAAAAGGAGATCTGTAGGGGGAAATCAGCGAGTCCTGCACTGAGCAATGAGGAAGATACACTAATTAGGCAAGGAAGATGAACCTGCTAGGTTGCAATCCTAACAACCAATTATAGGATAATATAGGACAGTAATACAGGGTAAACACTAAGTGGAGGATGCTTCTGAATTAATTCCTTTTTGAAACAAAGCAATCATTTAAAAACATCCGGCATCCTAATTTTAAGCTGCCCATCAGTGACGCCAGCACAGCCTGTGGTCAATTGTCACAGTTGTTAAAGTACCTGTGCTGTTTGAACTTGCACCCTGTTTCTGATCTGAATAGGTCACGTTCCAGCCTCCAGCTTGCTGGGTCTCTGGGAGATAGAACACCCCACCAGCAAAAGGTTTGGGTTTCGTGGAGGGACTTAGAAGCCGAGTGTGGGTGCAAAGGAGATATAGGGAGACTAAAGAGGCCACAGTGTCCATGGAGGACCTGAGCAGTAGGTTCAGGTTAGAGGGGAGGGGAAATTTGCACTGGCTCTGGAGGCAGCATTAGTGTGTATTTCTGGGGAGTCATGCAGCATACATCAGTGGAGGGATCTCTTCTGGCCAGGGAGATGCAGTAGGACAGGGGGCACTCTTGAATTCCTTCTAGCCCAGATTCCCTGTGATTCTCAGTTTCTAGAAGTGAAACGGACTGGGCTCCTGAAGTGTTTCCCACACATTCTGCATTTGGGTCCTTTCTCACTTTGAAGACTATAACACACAGAAGGAAATGAGAAAAGCATTTCACACAATTCCTGGGACAGTGCAGAGACACAACAAGAGCAGGGATGCAAACCAGGAAAAAGATTTGCTATTGTCCAAATGGGAATGGAATGTTCAATTCCATCATTAGCAGCTTTTGCTCTTTATGGATGTCCCCTGTGACAGGCTCCTGGCAGGGACTGAGGCAGCGATGGTGGATGAGACAGGACTAAACAGATCTGCCAGGTTGTACTTCCCTCCTGGTTCAATAACTCGTATCCTTTATGCTTCCCAGTCAGCAGGCAGTGCCTACTATGGTTTTGTCATTTTTTCTCCTGGTCCTGTCTCCGTGCAAGTTCATATTTTAGCAATTCATTTTCTTAAAATTATTTCTGCTAAAAGCATTACCAGAAGGACCCTTGGCACTGGCAAGTGTTTGCAAAAGCTGAATTGTGTTGATCAGCATTGCAGACAAGCCCCCTTCCAGCAGATTAAATCAGATTCAGTGCTGCTGAGTGGAATAACAAGGGGTAAGGCAGGTATGAGTGATAAAAAGAGGAAGACATGAGTTATTTGGCTTTGCTATGATCACTTTAATCAGTGGTTTTCAGGAACAAGTTGTATATTTCTTCAGTGCACATTACCAGTGTTGTAAATCATCATTCCTCAGGGATCAGAGAGGCTGAAGTTATTTACTTGTTGGAACCAGAGTGAACAGATAGAGACTTACACATTTCCTTTACAGAATGAATCTGAATCAGAAGCCTTCCTCTGTATATTCTCCGCCCCTCGAGGGAAAACCTGAAATCCAGATCTGGACCTTACACTTGCATCTCGCTATGATCACACTGATCCCCATCTTCTGGGGAAGAAACTATAAAGCCTAGCTGCCATTTAGGCTACCTGTTCTGCTTTTGTGCTTCCATTTAGTCAGCCTTAACAGCAGTTTTTCTTTCTGAACGCATTAAGACAGTTCCATTACAGCATAATTATTTCGTGGAAAGACATGCATCTTGTTGCCTCATACCAGAGCTTCTGGAGGAAAAATGCTAATGCAGCCTGCAGTTTGATTATCGTTGTGGTGACAGTTGTTTTCCCATTTAATTTTGACTTTGCTTTCATTCTCTGGGAACAGAGCGATGGCTGGAGCCCCTCTCCCTCTTTCCAAGATGCCATGCTGCAGCTAGGAAATATTTAGCAAGGCACTGGGGCAACACAACAGACACATGAAAGGTACGTAATGAAATAAAATGAATCGTTGGTGAAGAGATCAGCCAATTAATTCTCTCAGCTGTTACAGCATAAAACCCCCCATATTCCCTCCCCCAAAGGTAGATCAAGTGCTGCTCTGAATTCCTAAATCCTCTTTAGAGAATTTAAATGCATCCTCCAGCTCTAAGCTGTGGACTCACGTAGCATTCCAGCAATAATATTTTCCCAAGGATGAACTGTTCCTGAGCAGAATGGCCACTGAAGTGCATTTCATCTGTAAGGGATTTCAAGTTAGCAGGAGCTTATGGTTCTAGAAGTAAGGTTTGTATCATCTGTCAGAAAACTAAAAATTTCCCCAAGAAGTTTGTAAAAAATCCTGTGGTTTTCAAATTTTGAATAAAACCCCTGTGTACTTTTACTTGTCTTTATTACCTAATTACAGACACAGGGTGAAGAAGGAATAAGAACTCTAAGGAAGAAGGTGCATATTTTTAAAAAATTTTTCTCAAAGGAGAAATACTGCTGCTTTTTGTTTCTTAGTTAAAAAAAATACAATCCTTTTCACTGGAATCATCTTTTGAGCAAAACTTGTTTCAGTGTTTTCATGCACATCCTCAGTACTTTAGGAAAGAGCAGAGATGTGGTTTGCAAAAGAAATTAATGATTTTGGATGCCTTTATCTCACGTACTCCACTGGAGTTCCTTCAAATGGACTGTTTTCACTGGCCCCCAAAGGCCTCCTTCAAAGCAAATCGGAGTGTCTTGAGATTTTCAGGTGAACCTAAGCTATCTCCCTAGAAAATGCACTGAAGATTTGGCTGTCATTCATGTGAAGAAAGAACTAAGTTTTCTACTGCCCCTTAAAATGGCACTGGGCTGGAGCTGCAAGTGCCATTGGGCACTTTCAATGTACACCTGAGCCTGTGACATGAACTTCCCTGGGTCAAATTCACTCCTTGAATGTTGTTGACTTCAGTGGACTTACACCATGAAAAAAAATATGATTTCCTATATAAATCAACAGGAGGGAACTTCAGTTAATTGCAGCCGTGCCGAGGATTTGTAGGTGGGCAGAAGGCAGGTGCCTCCCTACGTCCCTCAGACACTGCATCAGGGGTGCATTTGGGCTTCACTGCTTCAGAACCAGGGTGTGATAACCTGCCATGGCTCTCTGCATCTCCAGGCCAAGGCAGAGCCTCGTGGGCTTCCGCCCAGAGCCCCTTTTCTGGAGAGCCATGGCCACCCCAGCTCTGAAACGCAGCCAAGCAATGATTCTGTTTGCCATCCTACCCGAACATCAGGTTCTCTGAGCTGAGCCTTGTGCTGGCTGCAACCCCTTGGGCAGAGCCCAGGGCCTGGGATCAGAGAAGCTGAATGGGGCTGAAGTTGTGGACACATCTGCAGTCACTGAGCTCACAGCCCTCCCTGCTACAGCTCTGTGCTGGTGACAAGTGGCTCGTGTGAATGAGACTGTCTGGCAGAGACAACACAGCCGGTGCCCAGGCAGGGGCAGGAACCTGGAAATTGCCTCCCACTGGCAGCACGTTGCTGAGATAGTATGGGGAGGTTGAACTAAATCTACTGGAAATTCAGGGGCCTTCTGGGAAGGATGCTGAAGAGGGCAGGGAGCTGCAGGATGTCTCTTTTTCAGGAACAAATGCGTTTTATGCAATCATTTTATACCCCCTCTTGGCTTCAGTGCCATCCCCACAACAGTGAGGCTAATTATTTGTGCTAATGTCCTCATCTCTGGTGAACAATATTGCTGCTATATTTAATATGAGAGAGGGTTATTACAGTATTATCTAGAATGAGCCATAACCATTATAGGTTGCTCTGTGTCTCAAAGCTACTTTTAATTAAAACTGCCAATAACTTTTGAGGTGTTTGACTTCTGGAGTTGAGACAAAGGAAGAAGATGTTCAGGTGGTTTCATTTGGTTGTACAATGAATTATTAGGAGGGTGGAATCAGGCTCACTGGCAGTGGAACCCTGCAATTTCTGTGTTATCTGTGAGAGTCCACAGAGCCTGACTGGCCTTCCCAACACGTGCATATATTTGGGAGCAGGTTAGCATTTCCCACAGGCCCATGGAAGGAGAGATGTTATCCTCCCTCATACCACTCAACTTGATTTTATTTTGAGACAAAACGTGAAGTGGGACTTTATGTTGCTTGGGGTGCCATTTGAACAAACTCCCTGCTAGCCAGAAATAAAGAACTGGGTCCTCAGGAATTGCTTGGTCTGAAGTAAGTTCTGAGATTTTCCAGCTCCCTCCCAAGCTTCAGCAAGTCTGGACATCACATCTGCTCTGCCAGCACGTGCGATGGAACACCAGGTCACGTCTCCCCTTACCTGCAAGTAGAAAAGCTCCTCACAAGGGTGCTATTAAAAGACTGAAATGAACATGCAATTAGAGATCAGAGAAGCCTTCTGCAGGAAAGTGCTAATTACTCCAATCAGAGATTCCTGTGTCTCTCTTTACCTGTGCGCATCAGAGTTCAAGCTTTTGATAGTCACAGCAAACTTGGAAAATCCATTTATATCCACACCTGATGGCTGGCACAAGTGACATAATCGATCTGCTTTGCTTAGACCTTTGCCCATGTCCTGCACAACCTCAACGTGCAAATGCAGCAGAGGTGAGCTCGGGGCTGAGTTCAGCCAGTTTGCAGTTGGATACATTCTCTGGTTTGAAATGATTCCCCCCTTTACCATGTACCTCTGCCACCCTCTCACCCTCTGAGACTGTGGATGTGCCTGATGAGTTACAGGGCACATTCCTAAGGAGGGAAAGGGAAGAGGGTCTGGGATTTCAAGCACTTTAATGCAATTTTGTGAGGAGGGGACCACTTCAATCCTAGAATCATAAAGGAGTAATGAAGAATTAAATAACCTTTTCCTCCCACTTCTCTGCCTATGCTTTTTCTCCTCAATGTCACATGCTATGTGACAAGTTTTCTTCCCTGATGGAAGTCACTGGGCAATTTCCCCACCTCAAGTACTGATGGCTGCCCTTCCATGTACCAGTATGCTTAGTACTGTAATCACTACCTCCAGGAGAAAAATCATCTCAGGTTTACCCTTACAGGAGTTTTACACTCAGATTTACAGCCTGTCCCTGTCCTTGGAGTGCAGAGACAATCCTGCACCATCACATGGTTTGAATAATCTGCAGTCCTACCAAGCCATCCATCCCATTGTTGAAATAGTATCATTAGAGGCCTTTGTAAGAAACTGTACGAACTTTGGCTTTATTTTGGTATCTAATCAGTACTCATTGAGTCAGAATTAGCACCGTAATATGAGGAAAAAGACAGCGTATTTGTTTGGGAAAATGCAGGCAGGCAATGATGGTAGGTGTGAGTGATATTCTTTCGTAGCTGTGCCATGAAACCATTTTTTCTGAGCCTGAAACTTCAGTCTCGATTTCCTTAATAGCCAATTCTTTCATTTTGTTCTCCTTGTTCAGCCTTAAAAGTTATTTACAAGGTACTTCTAAAAGCATGTGATTTAGGCTGCTCTAATGCTTCGTTTGTTTTTGTCTCATCAGATTGCCTGCTGCCCTGCAAGTAGTGGCCAAATCAGACTGAAATTAAAAAGGTGGTGGAATATGCCCCAGTCTCTCCTCAATCAATACCAGCCTAAATTACTGCAAACCTGGAGCCATGGTGCATGTAATACATCATTTTGTAACCCCATAAATTGCTTTTAGCCAGTCTCTTCTGATTTCTCTGTAATGGCCTTTCAGCTGAGATCAAGTGTAGCATCAGTTCTGCACCAGCTGTGTACCCTACCCAGGGACCGCCTCACACTGGGATGAGCTCAGCCAAATTGTGAGAACTCCTCGATGTCGGTCATTTGGAAGCTGCTCTGAGATGCTTCCCCTCTGTGAATCGCATTCAGAGAGCCAGTACCTGCCTGCCACAGACTGTAAAGTCCTGCCCAGGGCTTGGTTCTTACTTATCTCACCCTTTTTTCAAGAAAGTGAGGAGGAGAGGTGGAGAGATGACACTGGAATTTGTTATTTAACCCCTGGATTACATGGCCCCACAGCACCAGCCCTTGCCATGATTTCTTCTGACTAAACAGAGCAGTTTCAATCGCCAGTGGGGACCTCCAAAAGCCACAGCCCTGCAGAGCTCTTGCCACGGCCTCAGCAGCCACAGCTGGGGAGGCAGCACCCTGGGCAGTGCCTGTCCTGCTCGGGGATCATCCCTTTGCTTGCACAGAGCCACGTGTGACTGGAAGAGCAGGTGTCGAGCCTCCCCTCCTCCTGAGAGAGCCCTGCAGCTTCTGCTGGGATGGAAGATCCTCACCATCTGCCAGTGCTGCTGGCCTGGCCACGCCACTCTCTGCCCAGCAGGATTGTGCCTGTGTCACAAATCCCGCAGCAAGAGAGACCCTGCCCTGTCCTGCCCTGCCTGTGGATCAGCCACCTCTGCAGCTGAGCTGAGAATGTGATGGGCTCTGAGAGAGCAGCTCGATCCCTTCCACTGGCCCTTCCCAGAGGCTCTATCCACAGAGTTATTGTCAAGCAACTTTTGAGAGAGAGGAGTTAAGCCCAACCCAACCAGAAGCAGGACCAACACTGCCTCTCTCCCAACAGGACTCCTGCCTTTGATGCCTTTCCCCATCCTCAACCCCTTTTCTGTGGTTGCTTGCACAGTGATCCCAGTTTCTGGAGACACCTCCTCGTTTCCCATGAGCTGTGTTGCAGAGAGACATCTGCTCTGGGTGCAGCCCCTGCACCCACCCATGCCCCCTCCCTGGGACACCCACAAGCTCCCGCTCGCTTCTGGGGTGACCCACTGGGGACTCACAGGGTCCTTATTCCAGAAAATACAGTATAAGGAAATTGGACAGACTTTACAGAGCTCCACTGAAAGGAAGTATTTTTACAAGAAAATAACGAGAACTTTAAGAAGAAAAGGTTTAACTTTTGGCAAAGAAAGATGTGTTCTGTGTGTGTCTGCTGAACTGCTGAATATGCTTGGCACTGAGAGCAGCTCCTCTTCTCTTGGCTCTTCTGTTCCACTTTTCCCTGGTGATTGTCTTAAAGAGCTATTAGGAACTCTGGGAAGAACTATGGAAGAAGCTGTAATTTAAGTGCAGCCTTGGTCTGTGTTGGTGCAACGTGCAAGTGAAGTGATTCCCTGGGCTGGGAGAGATTCTGTGAACCGAATTACTCACAAGATGCTTGAAATTTGTTGACTTGATCTGTGCAACTTTTAACACTCTGAAATGTCAATGTAGGCTGCAAAGATCTCAAAACACTTTCAGATGTTCAGAGATGGTCAGAGATCAGCTTTCCCTATCAGAAGTATCAAACACCCCCTCCTTCTAACAAAACACAATCTTTTAATACACATCTTAATAGGAAAAACATGCCTGCTATTGGAGGGCAGAAATGCAAATGTCCTATTTCAAGTTGGCATTTTAAAATGAAATGAAAATTTCCATTTTGTTTTGTTTTCAGTTTTCCCAAGAGGAACGCCATCATTTTCCCACTGGAACAGCTGCCTTCCTTTCAAACGATTTTTACTTCGGAAGAAAACTGATTTTTCTCTTGGGATAGGAGTTACAGGGTCAGTCTCAAAGAAAACAAACCACTTCTGAGACTCTGGGAGAAAATGCCATGTTTCCCTCTGTGTTCCAATGCCCCTTTTCCTGCATGAGCCACGTGTACATAAAGAAAGACACAAAGGGGCAGTGTGTGTGTTGGGGCAAGACTCATGAAAGCAGTGGCAGAGCAAACCATGAGTAACTGGCCTTTATTTTTCTAGGAACTTAAAACCAGATGCAACCCAAATCCAGTCAGGGTGGGATTTCCCAGCTCTGGCTGCTGAGGGAGAGAGCAGTGTAAACACTTTGAGGTTTGCTGTACTTCTGCTGCCTTTCATCAGGAGTCGACGGAGGTTTCAAGGTGACACGGAGAGGCCATTCCTGTGGCCTTTTTCTCTTGACGAACTTCAAGTGCATTAAGAGCTGCCCAGAAGCCACTGCACTTTACAATCAATGAAGTTCTGGATGCAGGGATGTTGCTGGTGGCTTCGGGTGAGGGTGCTACTTGACACTGTTACTCACTGCACGGAGTCTAAAATCTCCTCAGATCTTCTGTAACTGAATAAAATGCACATCCAGCTACAAAATTAATTCTTTTTCCTTTCTCTCTGAATGTCAGGAGCAGCATGCTATTAGGGAAAGCCCTAATGCTTTTTAACATATCTTTATTTGAGACGGCAGTATTTAAAACTTTCTGTTAATAGGAGTAAAGAGGCCTCTTAATTAATAGAGCTTGTAATGGCCACAGTGGCAGACAGAGCAAAATTTGACAAGAGAAATTACTACTGCAGAAACATTATAATGAACCTGTGTGCAGATCACAGTACTGAGAGGCATAATGTACTGCGTCTGCTTTCAATTTGCAGGTTTGACCCTTCACCGAAAATGAATTTTAATAGGCAATTGACTTAAATAATTCCTACGTGCTCCAATCAATACTGGAACGTGATGGTTAAGCGGTTAAAATAATGGAGGTGTGTGAAAGGGGTTTTTAAAGGCTGTCAGACGCCCATCAGAAGGCGGGTGTCTGAGGAGGCCGGAGCTCGGGTCCGTGGCTGCGCCGTGCGTGGCCATGGCTGCAGCAAAACTGCTTCGGTACCTCCTGGAGCCCTCCCAGCCCCACAGAGCTGCCTCCTCCTGCTCTTGCCCAAGGGCTCACAGAGCTGAGTAGGATGCTGTGCTCCCTGCATTGCCGTGGGAGGGAGAACCCAGGTGCGCATCCCCGCGTCCCGCGCCGCTGCCCCGAGCTGGCCACACGCAGGGGTTTTGAGGCTTCGCTGCCGGTGTGGTCTCAGCGAGCTCATCTTCTGCATGTGCAAGGAAAAAACATGTTTTGCAGAGAATCGTTTCTGCAGTGGTCCACAAGAAGGTTCCCTTTGACTGTACAACATGGGTGTTACTCTGAATTTCATTTGTGATGTGTGGATGAGAGGGGGATGTCTCATTGCACCAGCAGAAAATACTCTCAGGTGTGTAGTGCTGGGGTCCTGTTCTTGCTTCTGAAAATAATGCAAAGAATTTAATCCTGCATGCTAAAAACAGGGGCTGAAAAGTGAAGGGTGAGACAGCACACCGTAGTCTGAGGCCTCATTCTTACAGGTTGTGGCTGCAAACCCACCTTGCTGGCCACTGCGCTGGGTGACAACACCAAGCCCTGCCCTTCCTGCCACCCCCAGCCCGGCCACAGTGAGAGCTTTTTGCACAGGACAATCGTGCCAGTGATTTATGAGGAAAAGAAGAGTCCAGGGTTATTTTTCCACCACTGAAGAGCAGAGCAAGACTCTGATGCTTTTATTACATCTGAACAAACATATGGGATTTTTAATGCAAGATGTGTGTTTTGCTGCTGATTTGACCCCTAACACTTTTATACTCTGCATAGAAAAGGTTTGCTTTATCCAGAAAACAAAAAAACTCAAAAAACCCAAGACACCAAACTTTTCCATCTGTGCCATCCATTTTCTCTAGGTTGGCCTCTCCTCTCTCTCTCCTGTGAAGGAACACAACTGTTTTGTCACAAAACTCACCCATCTCCTCCCAGGGCAATCCAGGAGAGTGGGGTAAAAGCTTTCAGGTGGGGAGGATGAGCTTTTTTCGTGTATTGAATGCAGACCACCTTACAAATCATTAAGGGCCATGAGTTTATAAAAGGCTCTTCCCCAGCTCAGAGGGTGGTGGTAGGTGGGGAGTTTAGGTTGGAGGATGAAGGGGGTCTGCAAAGGAAGAGCATGGCTGTGGGGAATGGAGCTGCTTGGGAGCCTGGATGGTAAGTTGAGGCGGTGTCTGCTCTGGTTTTTCTTGTGCTTGGAAAAGATGCTTTTGTTTGAAACTCAATCTCTTTTTGAGATGTTTGGGGAGAGAGGTTTGTGCTAGTGCAAGGCCTTGCAGCTCAAGCAGCTTTCAGTAGGATTGCTTCACTTGATGCTGGGGGAGTCAAATGTTGACCTGAGTTTGAAGCAAGCACCCAGGAGAGACTTTTCCAGTGTAAAGTGCAGTGCTGACCCTGTTGGTAGGTGGTAAATGTGTTCTGTGTCCTGGCACCATTTCCCTTCTGCTGAGCATTTATATCAGGAAGAGGAGGTTGAGTGGCAGAGCTGGGTAATGTGCCTGACTCAGGTTGAGGGATAGAAGGGGAAGGGCTGTGGGCTCTGGCTTTTGCATTTATGAAAATTTTGCCTTTTTGTGTTTTACTTATCTGCTTCTTCTTGGCAACAGAGAGATGGAACACATGCATGCATGTTTCAGGTTATTAAAAACAGTAAACCCTAAAATCTAGGGGCTTTACAGTTGCCCAAGGATTTGTGATAATTTTACTTGCTACCTCACGTCAGATAAGTGGCCTTGCAATGTTTTCTGTCTGTCTGGTGAGGCTGTGGCTGGTGGGGACAGCCCAGGGAGGACCACAGGCTGTGTGGTGCACGATGCTGATGTGTCCCAGCATCCAGAGAAACCCCACATCTCCAGGGAAGAGCTGAGCCTGCCAGGAGGCATCTCACTCCCAGCACAGCAGCCTCAATCAAGGAGAGTTTTGCTGCAAATTCAGAAGCTAAATTTAAGAGTTCATTTGCAAGGAGTTGCCTCTTTTTTTAGCCCAGATCAGTTCCTCAGTCTGCTTTTGCTGTGCAGCTGCATGTGCAGCTGTAGTTGGGTAATGGAGGGAGCAGCACAGGGCTGAGGGCAGGGGTGGGATCAGCAGGGCTGTGCATTGGCTGTGCTCAATTCATGTGAGGGCACTGAGCTCTCCTTGCATTTGAAATGGGAGGGAAGGGTGTGAAATTTGGTCTCTGGGGCTGGTCTGATGCTGTTTTGCTGCTGCAGTTCTGACATGGCCCTGAGGACCTTCTGCTGTCCCTATGCTGGCACCAGTGTCTGCTCACCCCAAACTGGGCAAGGCTCAGTCTCACCTGGGAAACCAGTAAGTGCAAGGTCACTCAGTGGTGGAGTAAAAAACTTGGCTGGATATGCAGGAAGCTGGGGCTGAGCATCATCTGACTCCAAATGAGATTTCTCTCTTCTTTCATCTCCTTTTGATCTTAGAGCTGGACTCTTATAAGTAGACTGAACAGTGACAGCAACATCATCATCTGTATTTTAGCAAATACTTCATACTTAGGAGACTCTTCATCAAAAAGGGTGGGCAGGGGCTGGATGACAGTGAGGAGAGATGTGTTTTGCACATGCTTTGGTTTTTTTTTTTAAATGAATTAGAAATTCTGCAAAATAGAAAACCTTTTTTACCTATATTTGCTCCCACAATGGAACAGCTTCCAGCTCAAATATTTTTGTGGTGCTTCTGTAAATAAGGTTCACAGGTATGACTGATACCATCGTGCCAAGTGGCTGCTCCACTCTGTGACTGCAATTTGATCCCTATGCAGAATAACTTCTTTAATATACAGGGGAATAATCATAGATTGTTTTTCCAGGATATTCCTTCTCTGGGAAGATAAAGAAACTAAATCTTTCCATCAAACCACGTTTCTGCCTAATTAAAGTGTGTGCAGACCCTTAGGTGGGGTTGTCATTCCCAGGCGTGACACTGATGAAAGCAGCAGTGGATGGCAGATGGGCCTGACATGGACAGAAAAGGAGCAGGGGGAGAAATTTTCCCTTTTCTCTGTGAGTAACTGGACATCCTCAGCAGTGCATCTGTCATAATGCTGCCCAGATAATCTATCTTCTGCAGCCTGAAATCTGATAGGATTTGAGACTGACAGTGTGGAAAATAGAAACTGTCTTGGCACTGAGCAGGCTGGCAGGGAAACCTCTTCCTGGGGGTGGGATTGACAGCGTGGCAAAACCAATTACCCTGGACCCCAGCCTCTGCTCTCTGGGGCTGTGCCTGTGCAGACAACACTCCTGATTGTGAGGGCTCTGCTTGTGCTCGGGTGAGCAGTTGCCATGTGCTGAGGGTTGCAGCTTTCAGGGGTTTTGTGGTCCTGAACTGGTCTATGGAACTTGCTCTTAAAAACTGCTTTTTGCAGCTATGCATTATGTACTCCAGCGCTAAAGCAATGCCTGGAGGAACAGTGCCTTCTGGAAACATCACTCCTATATCTTCTGGAAAGTTCATTGCTGCCTTGACAAAATTCAGTTTTTATTTAAAATGATTAATGTCTATGAATTTAATCAAGGCGTGTTCACGCAGCGGTGGCTTTGCCATAATAGCTCGATTTTAAACAGCTTGTGTCCTGATGCGTGAGGTGTGTTATGTTATTTGACAGCAGTGACATTTATATTTGTAATTACTAAGTGGTGACAATCCATTGGAAAGCCTGCCCCACTTGAGGGAAGGAAATGGATGGAAATGCAGGGCACTGAAAAGCACAAAGTGTCACAATACATCAGCGCATCCCGAGATTAAAAAAGCCATGGATGACATTCTCCTACTAACAAAAGCACATATGTGTTCCCAAATAAATTGCTGAGTTTTAACTATTTCTTTTGTATTCATGGAATATTCTCTTCCTGCTTATTGCCTGGCACAGCTACCTCTCTATTTCACAGCACAGGAACATATTGAAAAGCAGAAGATATATGCCCATGGGTCACGGGCCTCTTGGGGTTTGGTTACAGAATGCTGAAAGATTGGGCAAGTCAAGCTGGAACAGAGAACCCAAATCTGGTATAAATCTTGATAAATTAGTCAGGGAAAAACGTTTGGAGCTGCTGTTTGTGAAGTGCTGAGATGTAGGATAAACTTATCAGCTGGTAGACGCTATTTTGAAAGTGGCTTTAGACTATTAACGCTTTGCAGATAGGATCCCTCCCCCTGCAAGAGGAAACTCGGTATTTATCAAAGCACTTGAGAGTGGGTTAGCAGTGAAAGGAGATGTCCTCGGGCCTGCAGGTAATTAATGGCACTTATCTCCTAGTTAAGAGGCGCTGTTGGGCGAGATCGCTATCTGGATTCTGCAGGTGGTGTAAGAACAAGGAGCTCTAAATGAAATTCCTAACTCAGGGGGTTTATGTGACCTGCTGCGGTGCCTGGTGGCACTGGGCTGTGCTTGTCCTTGACGACAATCTTCTCATCTGCTTGGTCTACTAAAACTTTTCCTGCCTGCTCTGGGTCCCTGTCCTGTCTGCACAGCAATGCATGGGGGAAAATGGACTCTGTTGTTCCTACAGAACAGGGCAAATAACCTCCTGCAGAACTGTTCCTCCGGCAGGTACCACACTTCTCCCTGCCCAGCCAGCCCTCCACCACCTCCCAGCTGGTGCCCAGCTAGGGGCTGAGCATTTCCAGGAGCTCTGGCATGTTAACTAACAGCTGGGAAGGATGGTGTCCTGATGGGTGTACACCCAACTTCAGGGTGTCAAAGATTTAAGCAGCTTTGGTTCTGTTGTGGCTTTTTTTTTTTTTTTTCTCTGCAAAACTCCAGTTGCTGAAGAGGTCTAGCTGTAAATAACAACCTTGTGGCTTCCTCAAGTTCATGTTGCACCTGGAATTTTTCTGATAGTCATAATAGGTATTTTCTTTCCTTGTGTATTGGATTTATCCTTTGCAAGTGCTAATTTATACTGATTGCAGCTCATCAGTCTTGCATCTTGTCTGCCACAGGGTTTCTTATGCTTTCTGATTTCCTGAAGGAAACGTGTATTGACAGCTCTCAATGAATCCCACAGAACAAGGAGGTGCATGTGGTGCCAAATCCTTGCAGAGTGCCGAGTCCCAGATACTCCCCGACAATGCCTAATGGTTTTAGACTCAAGCAAATGTTTCATTGTATTAATCCAACCATGGCAAAAGCAGCACAAGACTTATGATAGTCCTTTTTTGCCAAAATAAAAACACTATTGTAAATAAGTGACCTATCTATCATCTTATTGTAGGCTCTTCAGTAGGTGGCAAAAGCTGTCCTTCAGATAAGACTGAAGTCCTCTTCCTCAAGTGGTTTTCTAGTTTTTTAATCAAACTTTCAG
Organism: Dicrurus megarhynchus; assembly: GCA_013399195.1. Lineage (NCBI taxonomy): Eukaryota > Metazoa > Chordata > Aves > Passeriformes > Dicruridae > Dicrurus > Dicrurus megarhynchus. Next base: position 1,091,039 of record VXAD01002803.1, on the reverse strand, counting down.
TTTGGGAATGATCTATAAACTCTATCAGTACTTATGTAAAAGGATGTTCATAATTCAAAATGAAGAAATGAAATATTTAGGCAAGATTAATCCTGAAAACATCACTGCTTCAGCTGCATGGTCATTCATCTTGTGACATGGACATATTTGCTCAGCTACAAACTTTTCTTTTGAAAAAAATCTTGTTCTGTTGTAGCTTAAAATATTAAAGTGGGGAGAAAGGACAAGTTTTGGAAAGGAACACTATGGGAATAGAAGATGATGGCATTTAAACTGAAGGTAAAATGCCATATGTCTGGCACAGGAGCAAGAATAATTAAAACTGCTGTGTTTTGAAGGTGGTCCCTGACCATATGTACCTACTCAGTGCAGCTCTACAGGTTGCTGTCCGAGATGCCCCTGCAGAGGCAGCAGGACAGAGTAGTTGTGCTGCTTTTCTCAGCCTGGGGGAGATGCTCCAATGGTCCTTTTTGTCTTGGGATAAGTTAAAAGTTGTAAGAACTACCTGAAGGGCATCTTTGCAGCAAAGAAATTACTGATGTCTCCAGGGTACCCTTTGCTGCCTTCTGGGTCCTTCCATCCCCTGGGCTTTTGGGATGGGGCGGCTGCAGAGCTCCCACAGATCCCATCCCCACCTCCAGGGCATCTCGTGTGCCTGGCTCTGTTAGATGGAATTGAATCTCCCTTCTCTTGAGGCTGGGAGGTTTTTTGCTTACTTGTCTATAGCATTTCCCAAACTAAAGCCTGATTGCTGTTGTGGCAACCTTGAACTTTTGCAGTTTCTCATCTTCCAGCTAAAATGATTCAGTCTGGCAGGAGTCTGGTGAGGCTCTGAGCTGCTTATGAATGCATAGCTTGTACCAATAAGGGAAATTAATAATTCCTCAAAACCACGCAACAGTTTAGTCAGCTGTTCATTTTCTTGTTGGCTTTTTAGTGTTGAAAGGAACTTTGGAAATTTTACCCTGCCTGGTTTGGGGGGACTGGTGCACAGACTGAGCTTGAGAGTCAAGTGGGGTGAATGGCTGGCAGGGATCAGTGCTCCTTCAAGCACAAGGTCCTGTGAAACCTGCTGGGAAATAGATAATGGAGTAGGAAGGTTTCACTGAGCAACTTCGTGTGAAATCAAAATCCACCCAGATCTCAGGCAGGTGGAGCCACAAGGACCTTCCAGAATATGCTGAGTCCCCATCTTGGGACAATCAACTCAAAACAGGGCTTCAAATAAGTATGGGGGCATGGGGCTAATGTGGAACAGCTGGCACATGGAGCTCAGGCAGCTGTGCAATAAATCTCTAGGCCAGAAGATGCACAAAATATCTGTCACAGATCCCTGTAGACCTGAGGACTAAAGTACAGCATGTCTTGCAAGCTTTGCAAGCTCCAGCACTATCTGCTCTGTCTCCTGGGGTCAGATGTGGCAACTGTTTGGCACACAGCCCTGCCTTTTTGCAAGCAATTTGGGACTGGTCTGAGCAAGCTGCCTAAATCCTGTTTAAATCCTTAAACACCTTTCAGAGCGAGGGGATGGACCATGGCTTTGGAAAAAGGAAAGCTGTTCTCTTGTCCTCTTGATGACCAACAACCACCGAAGATCTGAATTATTCCTGTGTGGGGGATGCTGTGCTGGAGGCCAAGCCCAGCTGAGACTTCCCCAGCCTTGCTTTGCATAAGTTGATGCCCTCTTTCGAGAGCAAAGCAGTTTTACAGAACATGAAAGCAAGTGAGCTCTCAGGTGCTGTTCTTATCTCTGATTTATCCTTAGAAAAGAGCATCCTGGTGTCATTCCCAGAGGGGGAGCAGCTGAAGCCAGTTGCTGTATTTACAGCTTGTGGTGCTCTACAGCCTGACCTCTGCTCTGTGGCAAAACCCTTTCTTGATGCAGGATGGTGCTGGAGTGGAGATGAGTTCAAGGTCTGAGGGTTTTGTTAGACTAAGTATGAATGATAAAACTGCACTGGCATTCCTGCAGTTGTATAATGTAATACAAGATTCAATTAGTTTTACCCTGCCCGTAAATTTGTAATTTTTCAGTATATTAAACTTGCTTCCCCCCATCCCTCTCTGAAAAACTTGCAAATGCTTCATGGAAATATTCAGGGATGAGGAGACTGAAAAACATGAACGGCTTTGGAGATGCTGCTGGGGGTGTTGGTATCCACACAAATTGCTGCGTGGGGTCAGGGAAAAAGGGAAGCAGCTGCAAGTTTAACTCAGTGTCTTGGCTCAAGGAAGGATCCCAGTCCTGTTCAGGGAACTTGCAAGCAGGTGGGATCCTTTTAATAAGGGATGCTCTTTTCTCCCTCTGCTAAGGGGAAGCTTTTCCAGCCAAGCCCTCATCTAACACTTAGACATTTAACTAGCCAGTGTATTTGTGCTGGAAATTAAATGTAAAAAATACCTCTTGTGCCTGAACTGCTTTTTGTCTTGCACATTGTTGGTGGAGTCAGGGGTCACTCCAGCTCTCAGGGCTCTCAGTGTAAAAATAGGCAGGGTCTGATGCTGGTAATCTCCCTGATCTAGTCAGAGACTGAAATTGCACCACTAGACTTTTCATTTGCAAACTGAAATGAATTATTTTTAATCTTCTTTGGTGAGATTAACTAAATATGTATGGTTCTTTGTACCTGTTACCATCTGAATGAGATCTTTCCTAAATTGGGATGCCTGGGCCTGAGCAATGACACAGATCTTCAGCTTCTCCTGTGCAGACCTTCTGTGATAATTGCAGAAACTCATTAGCCTCTCTTGTGGCCCAGTCACATCATCAGCTTGTTCTATCAACAAATACACAAAGGTTGTCATCTTCCCAGGGCATCTGTTACACTCAAATAGAAACTATTTTTTCCTGTGGGTTATTTTTTTTTTTCCTATTCTCGTTTCAACACTTTCCCTGACATGAATACCTGGTTGTTTCAGCATCTCTACGGGCACGTGTGAGGTTGGCAGCCATCAGTATTGTGTGTCTGAGAAGCAGCTCAGGGTGAAGGACATTGGGGCAAATTTGTCAGTATTGCTCAGCAATTCTGGCTCCTGGGCAGCAGATCTGAGCAGCTGTGTCTCTCTGCCTGGTAAGGGATGGAAGCACTGTACTGGGATGCTGGGAAGATGCCACTGTGGAGAGGTGTTTTCCCCTCCCTGTGGGGGTATTTCTGCAGACCCTGCAGGTGGCTGGAGGGAAGGCTGGTGTGGGCTTTCCAGCCTTTTCCCTCCCTGGTTTAGGAAGCGGTGGAGGCAGGAATTTAAATGTGTGAAGGTGACAGGATGAGGGGAAATGGCTTCAGGCTGTGCTGGGGAGGTTTACAGAATAGATGACAGGAAAAATTTCTTCACTGGAAGGGTGGTCAGGCAGTGGAACAGGCTGTCCAGGGAAGTGGTGGAGTCACCACTCCTGGAGGAGTTCAAGTCATGTGAATGTGGCACTTGAGGACAGTGGTTTAGTGGTGAACACGGTGGTGCTGTGTTAAAGACTGGACTCCAAGATCTCTGAGGTCTTTTCCAGCCTTGGTGGATTCTGTGATTTTAAAGTGGATCAGGGCTTTACCTCTGATCTCTGGCTGCACAGAGGCTGTGGTGTTGTCTTCTAGAGTAAAGAAATCAAGTGTTTGTCTCTCCTCTCAGCAAGGCTTTGGAGGGGGCACTGTTGTGACCTCGGGGGGCTGTGTGGCACTGCTCGGGTTTTCATGGTCCAGTCTGCCCTGTTTAAATAACAACTATGGCAATCCTCCTGCAGAGTCAAATGCAAAGCAAGTGTGCTGTACAGTCATTCGTAGGCAACAGTGGCTGCTGAGTGATGCTCGAGGTCAGGCGGCCTCAAGTACCCAAAATTGGCCACTTGTAGCAAGGTACAGTTGATTTTTCTTCTTCTCACACTGGATGAAGTAACACACAAAGTATTGTCTCTGATCATCGGGTCAATTCCTGTGAAAGGAGGTCTGATCAAACCCTTAATTTATCTTCAATTGATTAGGTAGTACTGACATGTTGAGAAGACACTTCTAAAGGCTACTTCAACCTTAATAAATTCCAGAGAAAAAAAGACAGTGCTTAATTTTCCAGTTGGCTACATAGAATTTGTTAAAGCTGCATTCTGTGAAAATTGGCTCACCCCGGAGAGCTTCAGGTCTGTCACACTGTGCCTTAACAAAGGGCCTCAGTGAAGCAGCAGATGAGTATCAAAGTCTTGAACGGCTGAGTGTGGTGGGGGGTTTAAAATTACATACTAAAGGAATTGTTATTGCCCTTGTGAGTGGTACAGCTCTTTTAGAGCTTTTGGTGCTCTCAGAAAGGAGACCTTGGCATCAGGAGGAGGAAATACAAATTGATTCAGCCAGGACTGGTGATTTTTGAGTCTGTAAATTACTTAAACCCAGGGTAACTTAGTCCTTTTGTTTTTCCTCTTGGAATCTAGCCACCCAAAAATGCAATGGGGTCTGTGCAAAGGGCCTGATCCTTCTCAAGGGTGTGAGGACCCACAGATGTCTGCTCAGAGTTGCCAAGGAGTCAGCCCCTGAGAGATAAACAAGGCAGAGCTGCTGCTGTGGGCACTCATTTACAAGTGAGACCCCCTTTGCACTGACTTCAGTGAACGGCCTCATTCCCTGATGGAACAATTACCAGCAGTGGGAATGTGTGTGTTCCTCAGGAGTTTCCTTTGTGGATGTCTTGCAATAAATCTGCTTTGTGTTGCTCTTGACTAAGCTGATACCCACAGAGGGGATGATTGCCTAGCCAAGGGTATTGTGGAAGGAGAGTGCCTCGTGCCTGGGGATGATGCATCCTCCTTCCAGCGCTGCTCCTGATGCCAGCTCTGTGCAGGGCTGTGGTGTTTGTAGAGCAATCCTTTCAATATTTGTTAAAGCTATCTACAGTACTGGGTAGGGCTCCGTTTTTTGTTGGAATAGAGTTACTGAATGTATGCACAGAGATGTTTCCAATAGGATTATTTTATAAAGCAGAAAATAAAGCAGAGCCCTCTCCAGCTTGAGAAACATACTGGGTTTTTTTTTTCTTGAATTCTTACTGAATGTAGAAATTAAAGCTATTCTTAAAGGAAAAGAGGGTTTTTATTTTTCTCTTGCAAGACCAAGTCTGATCTTGGTGCCATTTTTTCACTGATTTCAAGGAGCACTGGGTCCTAACTCATAACCACAACTTTCTACTATGTGAATTAGAAGCAATTAAAATCTAAATGGGCTGTTTCTGGCTGAGGTCTAAGGACTTCAAATACTGTAGCTGCAGAATAGAATGTCTTTTAATCAATTGTAGTTGATCCTTGCTCCTCTTTAGGACTTTGGGGAATGGGAATTTAGTAAAGAAGAAATTTTTTTTTTTAAAAAAGCCTTAATTTTGAGGGCAGATATTCTTATTTCTTTGCCATTTTTATTTTTTGCCATCAGTGTTGCTCTTGGTGAGAGCAGGTGAATGAAGGCTGTTTGTGAGGAATGGGGTGGATCCACCAGAGTGGATTAGGAAACTGAATCTGTGGTTTACTTTGCAGTTCACTTGTGATGGCTTGAAAACAAATCCAAGCAGAAAACTTAAGGTAAACTAAGCTCCTCTTGATCTAGTGGTTTGAAATCAATGATGGGGAGGGCAGGCAAACACCTGAGGGAAATCACTGCCTTGATGTGGACTGTGGCACTTCTATCTTCCAAAGGCATGTGGGAAAAAATGATGTGAGATGAGCTCTGGCCAGATCCTGGATTTTCATCCTTCCCCACCTTGAGCAATACGTTCTCAAGGACAGGCTGGAAGCACTGGAGCATTTTGCCTATACTGCAAGTATCACAGTAATGAAAACTTCACTTCAAATCACTGCATAACTCCAGGACAATTGGAATTTTTTTTTTCATTTAGAGCAAGTAAATTTCTAGCTCTTGTGGAGAGAAACCTTGAGCTAAGTATAGCCTAGAGCATTTAAACAGACGGCAGATGAAAATAATGCAATGGTTGCAGCTTTTTTAATAATGACTCTTAGGGCTTAATTCATGACTTTAAAGCTCTTGGGGTTGGAAGTCTGAGGACTCCTGAGGTCTGAGGCACATCAATAACAGTAATAGCCTCTCCATGGATTGATGAGCGGGGCTGAGCAGTGAAGGGAACCAGCTGTGTTCAGTAATGGTGGCAGATCCATCACGAGCTCTGAGCGGTGCCCTGTCTGCAGCACCTGGGATGCTTTTACCTGGGCAACACGGGCCTGAACAGATCAGCCAGGGCTCCTGACCTCATGGGTGTAGCCTTCAATTCTCAGTTGAGTCAGACTTAAGGAAAGCAGGCCTCAGGGATGGTTTCCAGGCTCTTCGCCGTGCCCCCCACTCCCATCGCGGCCGTTTGTCTAAATCGTGGTCTTGGTTTGTGCCCTCGGACCTCCCCCCATCAGAGCCATCCCCTGGGGGTTAGTACAGCTTCTGCATGTCAGAGCTTCTGCTGGAGGTGCACAAAAGTAAAATCTTTGAACCTAGATGATTAATGGTGGGGGTTGTAGCTGCAAATCCCTGGATTTTGTTCTTAACGAAAGTGGTAAGGCAATATATCCTGGCTGTCAGGGCAGTAGCTTGGGCAGGGCTGCTACTGCTAGAGTGGAAAGCTGCTCCTTTCCAGCAAATAGCTGTATGAGATTCTGACTCCCACCTCATCTGAATGGAGGAAGAAAACCCAACCCACCCTGTTTAGCAGGCAAGTCAGCTCTCCTGCAGTCTGATAAATACTCCAGGCTTGTTAGTCTTGCTTCCCCCACAGCAGTGCTGGTAGCCATTTGCCAGCTGCTTGCTCTGACCTCCAGTCACTGGTGTCTGTCAACACACTGTTTTTTAGAGGTGGCAGCGTGAGATCTAGCAACAATCAAGTAATCTGCACCATTGCCTGAAGATCTATTGGGCAAACCGAGCGAGGCAAGAGCCAGAGCTGGAAATTTCCTTGTGCTTCCAGTCTTAACCACAAGAGGTTTAAAAAAAAAAAAAAAAAAAAAAAAAAAAAAAGAGGACTTTTCAAGCCCTATAAAACCACACTCATAAGCCAGGCTGCCTATGAACAGCTTATACGAGAGCATCTATTTGGCCTAATGTTGATTTGATATAAATTAAAATATAGGAGGAAAACAGAGCTCTTGGATGGGTTTTAATGTGCTTTGTGCATAGGAGCAGGACAACTGTGTGTTCCTCTGGCTAAAGTGAATTTCAGATTGTTTTCCCAGGTGAGATTTGTTTGGTTAACAGGAGCCCAAGAACATGGATGAGTTTTGTGCAGCTCCTAGCTGCTCTTGGCAGTCCTGGTCTCACACAGAAGGGTGACTTGGCCCACTTGAGCAGCAGATGTGTGTGTTTGGACCTCTGAGAGGTAACACGTTTGTCCTGACAAAATTTCTGATGGGGTAAAGGCCTGTCTGTGGAAAGAAGTTTGAGCTGTGCTGAGTGTGTTGATTTTTTTTATCGCATCCCATAAATATTCTGCAGCAAATAGCAGTGGCTAGAAAACAAAAATGTATATGATTTCGTTATCAGCAAAACACTTGCACTGTCACTTGAATTCTCAATCAGAAACTTCGCCAAACCAGCAATTTTTTTTCATTGTTTCAGCCGAGAAAGTTTCTTGGAAACAAAATCACACTCCAGAATTAATAAACGCTGATCTGAAAGTTCCCTTTCAAGGGGATGGCTTGCTGGGCAGGAATTCAAGTTCTCTTGTCTGAATGAGGCAGCTTGTTCTCTTCTGGAGCGCTGTGAGGCAGCACCTGTGCCACCCAGGGCGGCTCCCACTGGGCTCTGGGCCACCAGCTGCCACCAGGAGTGGGATGGCAGCACTGGCTCAGGGTCCAGCTCTGCAAAGCAGCTGCTGCCCTCCGTGCTCTGGCTGCTGGGCACAGCTTGCTGCTCATTCAGCATCTCCTGCAAGAAGGAGGCTCAGGTTCTCCTTTTCTCTGCCAGCAGCTCTGATACTGCCTAGGAAAGTGGATTTTTCTCTGCCTTCTTGCAATGTTTGATCTCCTTAGGTGGTGGTTGGCACTGAAAAGGCTCTGTGTCAGGACGGAGCAGGAAGGCAGCACAAACTGGGCATGTGTTGGTGCAAAGTGTGCTGCTGCAATCCTGCTGGCCTAGGTTTTGGTTTGGGTTTTTTTCCCTAGGTGTGTAGTGGGAAGAAGGTACTAAAAGCCCAGTGTGTTTTTGGAGCCCAGAGCCTCTCTGAAGGTTTTCTTTCTGCCCCTCTGGGCCCCTTGCACATCAGGTAAGGGTTGGCCAGCACAAAGTCAGTGGCCTCTTGGGTGCTGTGAGCTTAGGGCTGAAAAAGCCATTTTCTGTTGGGATGTGGAGCTGGTGGCACAAGGCTGGCACTGTAAGCCACTGCTGCATGGAGAGAGGCATCTCCCAGCTGCTGCAAAGCTAAGACAGAGGTTTGTGGCTGCAAAGTCCCTGCTGTGAGTGCCTTGGCTGATCTCCTGGTTTCTTTTTTTTCCTGGTCTCCCTGTGTTGTCCTTTCAATAGGAGCTTGCAGGAGAATGTTCTTGCTTGCTTCCCACTCCCAGCTGTGCCCCAGCAGCCCTGTTTGGGACCCTGATATTCAAAACAAACGGGTGATGGACCTGAAGAGCTAATTTCCTCCACCCTGTTTGTGCTGACACTTGAGGTCATTGGCTGTCTTGTGTTAGACCCTTAATGAACTTAAGTTCATTTACCTCTGTTAAGCCATCAGGTGTCTCTGCCTGTAATTACAGGGTCTGCATCTTTAACACACTCACTTTCCTTACTCATTTTTTCAGCCTGTTTTGTGCCTTCTGCTCAGGTTCCCATGACCCTGGGTAAGACCAGTGGTCCCTGTAAAACAACAGTTTGATGAGAGCTGTCTGCTATGCTGGGTCTTGGGCTGGCTGTCCCTCTCTTGTCCCCAAACTGTGGCCCTAATTAGAGGTACCTTATTGAAATGCCAAATCTGCCTGCCTCGGAGTCACCTTTTAACCCCTTCTATCAGCTAATAGCTCACCTGATGCTCTTGCAGCAGATATTCATCCTGGCCAGAAAAACCCAAGCTGAGCAGCCATTGCCATTTAATTCTTGGCTGATGACTTGTAGACTATCCTGAGCTGGAAGGATCCCACAAGGATCATTGAAATCTAACTAGTCCTGCCCAGGACCACCCCAAACACACCACGTGCCTGAGTGTTGACCAAGCAGTTCCTAAACTCTTGCAGGCTTGGTGAATGAGCCAACAGTTTCCTCGAAAGAAAGAACAGGTTTATTTTCTTTGGGTTATTGTCAATTTTTTTTTTCTGTTGTATTGCTTCTACACCCATAGCCTACAGCAGTAGGTTAAGGAAACCACTCTACTCTGTGAGATGCAGCAGAGCCTCTGGAAAACAGCCTACCACCTCCATGCAGGGTGGATGTCTGTGTTGTGCAGAGTAGTCTGCACCTAGTGCTTCGGGGTGTGCTTGGCACTGGCTGCTTGTGTTAATTTGGCATCTCTGCTGGAGCCCTAAAATGCCTCAGAGACACAATCCAAACTCTCAGCTTTCCACTGTTCCCTTTTTGTCTCCCTGAATTAAACAGCAGAAGTCTGTAACGGTGATTTTACATGTGCTGTGTTCCTGTGTCACACTGCAAAGCCTTTGACACTGCTTGGCAGCTCACTGGCACCAAACAGGGGCTGGTCCTTGGGGTGCCAAAGGGGCTCTGCTCCACCTCTCCACCCAGGCAGACACTGATGAAATATGGATAAGGGGGCCTGGCAACATGGTGTGGTTAGAAGGCTTCCCAAAGCTTCAACCGCTGCTCGAGACCGCTTCTCCTGCTGTTACAGATTCTTCCCTCCCTCAGGAAAGAAGAGATAAGCCAAAGTGGCTATTAATCTGCGTCTCATTAGTGCTTCTCTGCCTTTTGCTGATACTCTCCAGTGGCACTTTCTAGGACATTTTACCTCCATCTTAGGATCTGATCTGGTTGATGATGTCCCACCTTGATTCCTCCTTGCCCACCTTTGACTCGGGGAAGTTATACCAGGACAAAGCCTCCCGTGAGCTGACAGAATTTGCTGCCCTTTGCTGTGCACAGCTGCTGACTCCAAAAGAGGTCTGTGCAAAGGATGCTCCTTAAGAGTTGAGCGTCAGGATGCTTTTGACTGCCTGTATAAATCAGGACACAGGCTGTGGCTGAGAACCACCCAGCTGTGAAGTGCAGCCCAACCAGTGACCAGGTGGGGTGCGCAGGTTGGAGGCAGATTTAGAAAAAAGACCCAGATTTGGTCAGTTTGTGGCCAGAGACCCCTGTCCCGTTGTGGTGATGGGAGGTGAACCTGGACCTGTGTGTGCTCAGCAGCCATCCCTCGTGTGTGGGGGCAGGGGAGAGCCAGCAAGAGGAACTCTTTGGGAGGATGAACTCTGGACCTCTGTATGTAACTTCTTTTACATCCTTTAATAGCTCTTTGGAGCAGTAAGGTTGTTCAAGAAATGTCTTCTCTAGTGTTGGCATTAATCTGAAGGAAATGTTAGATTACATCTCCCACCAGCAGATTTTAATTTGGAGACACACTGTATTTCAACAATCAGAAGTCTTGTTTGGATATAAACAAAAAATTAATTCCAGTGAAACTTACTGAATCAGCATTAAATATTTTGAGTTCACTGAGTGTGATATCGGTTGTTTTCAAGAAAGCCTTAATTTAAAAAGGAACTGGAGATTTTTAACTGCCTATCTTCCAGTCTTGGCCAATTATACTCTGTAGCCAGAATTAAAAAGCATTAGATAAAATATCTTTCCTTTGGAACAGAATGAACATGCAGAAAAGGAAGAGCCTTGGAATATCCTTGCCTTGAATTTCAAATAAGCTTCTTATCTGATAAAGCTGGAGATACTCATCCAAAGTCTCTGAAGTCAGGAGGGCTGGGTGTGTTGTAAGAACATCCATAAAATATTACCCTGGCCTCACTTGTGTGAAGCATTTGCCTGAGCACTGAAATTGGCATTTGATCAAGGGAGAGTTTTGTCATCCTGTACAGGACCTCTGTGTCAACACTGACCAGACCTTGTACCAGCCTGCCAGCAGTGCCAAAACAAGGAGGCATTTTCTGCTCTGGGGCTGAGCCTGGGGAATTGGTTGGACTCAAGGACATTCAATAAAACTTTCTTCCAACTTCATCGCCAAGGCTTTTGGAAAGACTTCCAAATGCACTTCTCAAATCCCTAAAACACTTCTTAAAAACTCTTTGCCCGCTTTAAACTGCTGTGAAGCATTTTAAGGACAAAATTATTTTCCTTTCAAATACTACAGGGGTTTAAATCCTCCTCTCACTCATTCCTTGGGCTGTATTTTCTGCAAAGCAATTATCAGCCTTTGCTAATTTTTATCAGCATTATTAAATGCTTGTAGACTTAAGTAGATCTTACATTCACCTGATTAAAAAATACTCAATATTTAAACCCTCTCACAGTCTTGAACTCTGATCCTGTTGAATTGTTTTAATGTGTCTGTGTTTGATGGCAGATTTGCTCCAGAGATGATGTGCTGGTAGCTCTGTAGCACTTTTAGCTGAGCTGTTTTGTAGTGCCAAGGAGACCCAGCCCTCCTGGGTGGTGTCACAGCTTTCTTGAGGACGCAGCATGACTCTCCAGTGCTCAGGATGAGGCCCAAGTGGCCCCTCCTGTTCAAAAGTGTGTCTGGCTCCTGCTCTCCAAACTGATTCTGTTGCAAGTGTTTTGCCAGGCTTCTCATCAGCACGGTGTGCTGAGTCAGAAAAATGTAATTCACCATATATTAGGAAGAATAAGCAATTATCCCTTGTCAATTATGCCTTCAATCAGTGCATATAAACAGCTGGTGATGCAGAACAGTCTTCACTTAAAATCAGAGAACCTTTTAGGAGAGTCGGTTCATTTCCATATATTTACCAAATTCTCTTCCTGTAAAAACATCATGTCTTTAAAAAAAAAAAAAAAAATCTGTGACTTAATCCTCTTGGTCTCTGGGGCAAATGATGTATTTTTAGGTGTGACTAATTAGCAAACGTGTGGAGGGGGGATTTTAAAGCTGCTCTGAGAAGAGCTCTGTCACTTGAAACATTCAGGAGGTTGTTGCTGGTTATTTTGCTTTTCCAGCTGTGTCTAGCTCAGATGGACAAGGCTGGCTCCTGATCCACAAATGTCAAACTCTTGCCCACCCACTTTTCCGGGAGCCTGATGCGTGGGAACTCTGGGCAGGCAGGTCCCAGAGGGAGCAGCGTTGGTGCTGTGTGTGGGGTGATGCTCCTTGGTGAGCATCACTAATGAGCCATTATAAGGCCAGGCATAGCATGCATGGCAGTTAATTTTGACTTTAATTTTATTTAATAGTTCATAACACTTGATTTCAAGATTTAACAAGCTTAAACAGAACGAACAACTTGTGTGCTTTTTATGTTAATTGGCAATATTTTGCTGCTGACTGCTCCTGTGCTCTTAACCCTCCTAACTTTTTCCATTGACCTTAATTGATGCTCTCCAGGCTTTCTGCTGTGACACAACAGAAATCTGCTTATTTCTTCTGGTTGTTACTGTGTTTGAATAGAGAATATTCACCAAATTGAGGGGCAATGATGGCTGAGTCACTGGTGATGCCTCCTGAGATGGCTGCATGGTCTGGAGGGGTGTGTGGTCAGCCAGGCACCTGCAAAACTTTTGGGGAGAATGTTTGCCCTTTCCCTTGAATGGCAATGCAAAAGTTTAATTGCAGACAACCAGTATTTCCAAACATAAATGCTTTGAACCACCCGAGGCCAAGTACAGTTTGCAATTGCAGGCAGAGGGAGGAAAACTGCAGATCTTTTCCCTGACTGATACGCTTCATCTACCAAAAGAAGTTGGATTCATTTTGCTTTGCTAAATTGTTGCTGTTCTAGGCCAAAATGGACTTTAGCAAGGAGTGGAACAAATGACACCATTTTATGGGCATGTGCAATGGATGGCTTGGGACATGATTGGTTTTGGGAAGAGGCAAAAAAGAATGAACAGCTCTTGGAGATGGTTTTGTGGAGAAAAGGCCCTCAACCCTCGCCCCTAGTGTGGCATTAATTCTTCTCTGCCACCAAAGCTAAGCAAGGATTGTTTTTCTCCTCTTGAGGGATGATGGGTAAAACAGCAGCAAAACCCCTACTGTGCACTGTCCTCTGTCTGATTAAATTTTAGTCAGAGGACTTCTTTCCATCCATGGCCTCTCTGCCTAGCACTTGTAAAGCAACAGAGTACAGTGATTTGTCCAGCCTGTGTTCCTCTTAATAGAGTCCATCATATCAGAGGGTTTAATGGGTACTGGGAGCACTTCTCCATAACTCATCAATATGCTTATGGAGTGCACCTTCCCTCACCTTTCTCCAGGGTACCTATAAAAGTACAGATATGCAGTCTGTGCTCATCATTAAACCAGAGGTAGTAAGTACTATTTCTTCTCATGGGGTTGTGAAAGTATGGGCTGTGTAAACTCATTTGCACCAGCCAGAGGTTAGAGGCCTGTATCTAAACTTCATCTTATCACTGGAGTTAATACATGGTGATAGGTGCAGATAGCAGAATGATTGATTGACTGAGGTTAATTTGTGTGCTGACTGAGAGATGTGGTAGGGAAGGGAGACATCCATCACAGGAATGTGTTCTATATATATATGTGTGTGTGTGTGTATTAGGATCAACTGCTGCTGCTCAGCTCATCAGGAGGAGTAGAAAATTGAAGCTATGTCAAACAAAACCAGGATTATTTGTGTCTCTGTCACTGTTGCTCCTTGTCTTGGCTGGATCAGCCTGTACTGAGTTTGAGGCCTTCATGTGTTGGGATGTGGAAGGGCTGTGCCTGGAGGGTTCCCTGGGGTGGGACACATCTCATCCAGTGTGTGCAGAGCTGCTCGTGGTGCAGGGACTCTCAGGGTCTCACCTTGCCCTTGCCCTGCTCCTGTACCATCAGTCTCTGCATTAGCAGCATGCAGGGATCACTCCCCAACAGCCCCAGCCTGGCATCCCTTCTCCCACCAAAGGAAGATCATGTGTGGAGGAGCATTGATTCTTCTTGATGCAAAATGAGAGCTCCCATCAGTGAAGTCTGCAGCACATGGGCAAGCACTACCCCAAACCACGGTCTGAGGCTCCTGTGATGCTGATACTGAACAAGTGTGTGCACTTTGCTTGGCTGTGACCTTCAGGTAGGGACACTGGGCAACCCCTCATAACCTTTACAGCTGGGGTGGCATGGCCCTGGCCGCAGGGAGGTGCTGGTGGTCTCTCTTCCTTGTGTTCTTCCCTCCAACCATTCCCAGCTCGTGGATGGAAGTGCTTAAAGCCCTGTACTGCCCTGCAGAGAAGAACAATTCATTGCTCCTCCCTGGGCTATGAGTGAGTGCCACAGGAGTGACTGATGCCACGAGCCTCCACCCTGGTGTGTTGATGGAGGGCTTGGCAGGACTGGTCCTCTGCTTGGGGCATCTCTGCAGCTCAGTTCACAGCGAGCTCAGCTCCCGGCAAGGGAACAGAACGGCTCCTGGGTAGGAGAAACGTGGACCATGCCAGCCAAAGTTGTTTGTTCTCTGTGGGAAGCAGTGTTAGCAGAAATTGGAATTTACAAGGCTTTGCTGCACAATTATTTAAGTGTATATTGGTCTCTCCCCTCTCCAACCTTTTATGGGTTGGTGCAGTCCCTGCTCTGCTCGGCTCCAGAGGAGCCAGATGACCACTGCCAGCTGCAATAACTCTGGGAGCAATAACAGGAGCTGCTGCAGTTTAGCAATTGTTAACTATGTTCTTTATTGAATTTTGTTATAGCTGTGCAATTAAGCTCACCTTAGTATGTTACCCCTAATGTGTTTATTAAGAAGTCTAGTGAACCAAAACAAACACATCCATACCAGCTGACAAACTTGTTTTCCACCAAAGTTAATTAAAGAGGAGGATTCCTCCTGACTTAAATATTTTCTTGCCTTGCACCTTAAAACCAGCTAATTTTAAACTAATTGGATTGTTAACCGTTCTCAACAGAGAGCGATTCTGACTGCAGGGGTTTCCCAAATGCATGGGGACATAGTGGGCACCGTGCAGGGTTAAGCAGGACCAAACCTGGTGCAGGGTAGCAGGGCAGGGAATATTTTATGGATAGGTCAGGCAGTGAGAGGCAGGCTGGTTTTCCAAAGCCAGGAGCTGAGATGTCTGAAGAAACCCCTGGGGGATTTTGGCTTGGGTGAACTCACTGCTAACCCGGAGGGCACTGGCTTCCTCTGAACAACTTTGTCTTCGTCTTGGGGGAATTTTGCAGTCTCTGCAGGACTGTTCAGTTCAGCAGGCACGCTGGGTTTTGATGGCAATGTCTCTTCCAGGTGGATGTTATTGCTGGTACTGTGGGAACTCTTGTGTCAAGGCGGAGCCAGGCCAGCAAATTCTGCAAGTTCTTTAAATGTTCATCTGTCTGGAGAAGGAGGTTTGCAATATCTGTATTAACGTAAAAGGAGGCAGTGAGAAGGCTTCCAGGCAAGTGTGTTCCTTCCTATTATTTTGTTTTTATTCTGTTTTTTTAAACGACATCACTGTTCTAATAAAATACAAAGCTTCCAGGAAGAAGCACTGTCTCCCTCTTACACTCATAGACCAGGGGAGACTGAATTCCTTAAATCTTTCAGAGGGAAGATGTGCCCAGAAAGGTGGTGAATGGAGGCAGGGTCCAACACCAGCACCTGAGCTGCACTGGCTTCCCCAGTGCTGGAGGACAGGCTCTGGAGAAATGAGGGGTGTGCTGTGAGGGAGCTCAACCAAAAGTATGTATCTGACCATTTCCATGGAGAGCCAGTCTGTCCCAGAGAGCTTCTGAGACAGTGGCTCTAGTTTGCAAGCAAACTTTGTTTTCTAAAGACCACTGAAAAGACACTGTCAGCTCTGTCATTCTCCTCAGCTTAATACTGCAATCTCTTTAAAAGCTATCATTACATCTGCTATCTGTTAAGTAAGAGTGATTTTTTTAATAGTGAGAAAGCTGTTTACTTATATTTGAATGTCATCTAAGATTAAAAACTTTATTCAATTACCTTCGGAATGGTACCTTAAGTATGATCTGATGATAGACAAGTAGTAATGTGAATTGATTTGATTTTGTCTGAGAGATTCATCACAGGAGGTGAAAAACCAAAATATTCTTCAGCAGTAAATTAATATTCTTTTCCCACTCATAAAAGATCAAAGGCTCATGGTATTAATATATTTTAAGCTTGTTAAGATTCAAATTGTGGATGGTCTTGTAAAGTTTTCTATTGCCCTTTGTGAGGAGTAGCTGTTTATTCATTATTTCTGTAATGAAAAAGGAGCTCTGGCTCATCAACACTGATTTCCATTTCACAATGTCTGAACCTCTGGTTTCAGGGAAGGCAGAGCAGTGAGTTGCTGCATGGCTAAATCTCTTTAAAACAGTTAGACCTTAAATTACACCAGGACTGGACCTTCTTCCATCTCGCTATGGAAATCCAAATTCTGATTTTACATGCTGCTGCTCTTTGCAGGTGCTTTCCAGGATGGTTCAGCACCTTCCCCCCCTGTTCCCAGTGTCTCTCCCACTTTCTTCACTGCACCCAAGGGCTGAAAGACATGCCACAGTGCAACTAAACTAAATTATCTTCATCATCCTTGAATGACTGATGCCCTGGAAAGCCCGGTTTGGCCATACTGCTCAAATCTTGGCTGTGTTGTTCCTGTCTGGTCCCTGCAGCGCTGCATGGAGATACCAAAGCATAAAGACACGTGTTTGGAGAGGGTAGCAGATCCTGCTGGGGCTTCTTGGTGCAGGACTCATCTTTTCTGCAATCTCTCTGATTGTTTGTGTGCTGCTGGTTGTTCCTGCAAATAGCTGCTGAACCTGAGATCAGGATGCTTTTGATTAAGACATGCTGGGATGGAGACAGAATGTGCCTGCCTGATGTTTCCAAAATAGGAAGCCTTCCTAGCACTGCCACATTATGGCTTGGAGATGGGAAAATTATGCACTGGCTTCTCAGGAATTGTAATTTTTTTTTTCTCTGTAGCACTTGAGTCGCATTCATTTAGTAACCTTATATGGGGTGGGTTTGGGGAGAAGTTTCTGCAATGCACTGCAGCTTAATTTGAATTTTATAGCAGTTTAGCACCACTTGGTGTGTGCAGCCTTTCTGGGTTTTATTCTTTTAACAGCCATACAGACATTTTCCTGCTGATGAAGTATCTGCCACTTTGCCCCTATAGGGAAAATTGTGCTTGCAATCTCAGAGCTGAAGAGTCACTGTGCCTGGGGAAAACTCAGGTTGGGAATGTGCTCCTGCAAGGTGCCTTTGTAGAAGGTCTCTCAAAAGGCAACACAGCCAGCTAAGGTCCAGATCAAGGTTATTTCTGTTTGGTACTGGACTTTCCGGGCGTGGCCCAGGGAAATTGTGCTTTGAGCTTTTCCACTGTAGGTTGGGTTTGACTGGTGCTGGGACTGCACTGATTAACAGCCCTAAACACTGAGTTTCCCTGTCTGGTGGCAGAAGAATGCTCCTAGCCCTTTCCTTTGCCAGTGGTTGTATTTTTCTCAACCTCACCTCACTGCTGCTGGGCCTCGTGGGGCAGAGGATTTGGCACATGCCTGATGTCCATCTTTGGTGCCTCAGGAGAATCCACAGTGTAAAGCTGGAGATGGAGTATCTGGGCCTCCCCTTTGTCAGCATGAAGCAAACTTCACAGCACATCATTGGCAATGACGTGGCTGAGTTTGCAGAGGAGAGGGGATGGACTGAAACTACGTGAAGGAACAAAGTTGTGCTGCAGCTGTGGAGAGAACTGCAGGCTTGGGGAGCATCAGAAACTGGATGGTTTAGGACATAAAATTTCTGCAGAACTTTCCTGAAACTAAGGACGTATGCACCACTGTCCTTGTCTACTTCAAAGGACAATAAATTGTTGCATTCCCTAAAAAAAAAAAAGCTCATTTTGTGTGTAGGCTTATTAAGCACCTAAGATGTGAGAATTGAATTTCATCAACCATAGAAACTCAGGCCAACCTTAAAAAATTAAGCCACAGCTAAGATAAAAGATGGAAGGGCCAGAACATAGCATATGTGTATTCTGGTCACCTCCTTGGACAGTTTCTTGCTGCTAATAGTTCTTGTAGCACTCCCCCCCCCTTTTTTCTTTTTTTTCTAGTTCCAACCAGCACTTTCCCATGCAGTTTTGTCTCCAAGTTCCTTCCAGATGTCCAAATAGATTAGACCTACCACATTTTCCCTGTTGAAAAGTGGTTATCTTTTTAAAGGAAGATATTGGATTCAGTCTGGCATGAGCTTCTCTTTGTACACCCATGCTACATTTTATACTGCTTTCCATTAACCACCATATCTTTTAATTATTGTTCCCTTCATAACTTGTTCAGGAAATCTTCCACACTACCGCGGTCGGATTAATGGGCTTCTCTTAAACATAGTTTTATATTTGCTGTTTCCTAGCACACACTGCCATTTATGCCTTGATAGATTTATTTTTTTTAATTATCATTATCCTCAGGAATTAACCAGTCCCCAGAACCTGAGTGCGTTAAGCTCTGGCTCTTACTTTCACTTCAGATGGGAGCGATTTCCGTTTCTATTAACTCATTCGTATTAGTCATCCTATTTGTGCCCCCCCACTCAAAATCCACTTTTTTTGAGTGCAAATTGAAGTTAAATTTTCCTTTAGGTTTGAGATTGTACCAAGTTGATATTTATTTTCTATTCCATTCTTGTCTCGTAAGAGCCTCCTCCATGGGAGATGCCCCACTGAAGAGACCTCGGTCTGTGATGGGGACCCTACAGGAGAAGCAGGGCATGCAGTGGCTCTTTCCTGGTATGATCCTCCAGTCCTCAGTGATTTGCTTTGAGCATGCCCTGTGCCTTTTTGCCATCTGTTTTACAGGCTGAACAGCATCTCGGTGCTCACTCTGGTTTGTTTAGGCAGCAGTGCCTGCAATACCCTGTGGCTGGCTCTGGGTCCTGCCAAAGTCATCTGGGTACTGAAGGCTCTTGCTCGGTGTTGTTGCTTGGTGGTTTCTCACCTGCCATATTCAATTCCATATTCAGTTCCCTCAATGAGCTGAAGTTTTGCTAACTCCATCAACACCTTCAATGTGCTGCTTGCAAGGTCCTTTGGGTGTTTCTTCACTTCCTCTCCCTGTGCTCAGGGATGTTAGCCTTGATTTGGGTGGGGAAAAGCAGCACTCTGGGAATCCTCTCATGATTCACCTTGTTTGGGATGCAAGAACTTCCCAGGTCTGCTGTGACATTGGTGTCACTTTACATTTTGTATTTATTTTTTTCCTCGCATTTTGACGTCTGGCCTTATCAACGCAGGGCACTTTGAACCTTTGCAAGAAGTGCTCTCCACCCATTTCCACTGCCTGGACCAAATGGATGAGGGGCATGGCATAGTAAAATAAATTCTTTGATGAACAGTTCTCCACACAGAGTGTGCTTTTATACTCCTTCGTACAAGCCATGGCTTGAATGGTGAACTGTGGAGATGCCAGATGGGAGTGATAAGTTCAGAAGGGTAAGAGGATGGAAGTGTCCCCAAGGAAGGCTGGTAAATGGGATGTGCTCAGGGAAGGGGACTTGTGTTTGAGCTGGGGTGGAGGGAGGAATGACTGTAATTGGGCAAAAGAAGGCGAAGGACTTTGTGTAGGTTGCTGTCATGGGAGGTAAAGAAGAGCTTTAGAAAAACCCAGCACCCACTGGAATACTGAGAGCAGAACACTTTCTGCTAAACCAGAGTCTCCCATTGCCCATGCTTGGCTAGAAAACAAGTTTTTGTTAAAAGAGGCACTGGCAATGTGCCTCAGAGCAGAATGAGAAATGCCTTGGGGTTTCACCAGGGAGAAGAGGAGGAAGAGAAAAGCAATTCTTCCTAATTTGATATTCAGTGCAGCTTGTCCCGTGTTTCTTAACACTGCCTTAACACACTGTGGAAGATGCCATTCCCTCCACGCTGCTGTTATTTGCTTTATAGTTATCATTTATTTCTATTTATGCTATCTAAACTGCTCCTGCCCTGGGCACAAGCACAAGACACATTTTAGAAAGGGAGGAGGATAATCTAAACTGTCTGAGCTTTTCCTGAGCAGGGAATGGCCTTGAGATGACAGTGGAGGTTTGCTGGGTCAGGCCAGCCACAGGAGCGGGATGGATCCGGAGGCAGGAGCTGAGCCCTGGGGCTGTAGCCCCCTCCCACATTCTCCCTGTTCTGAGGACCAGGAGAATCTGGTCCTGAGGGAAATGCAAAGACCTTCAAAGCCCCCTTTCTGCTGGGGTTTGCTCCTGTGTGTATTTGACTCACACATCTTGCTCCTCATGATGCTCCAGAGGTTCTCTCCCTGCTGCCAGGGAGGGAATTTGCTGCTATAGGGATGCAGCCTCTACAGATCCAAGTATTGACCGAGGTGTCAGGAGTTGGAACAACTCTCCTGACCCCACTGAGAGAGGCCAAAATCTCCCATTAGATGCATCTGAACCCCCTTAGAAAGGGCTGGGATACTTTAGCTCCAAGAAAAAACTTTTCTTGCATGAAGGAGACTATGCTGTTTCTGCATTTTTCTCTTTGGATGGTTTTAGTAGATTCTTTTCAGGCCCAGTCTAGACAGGGGATTGTGTTTACTAGAAAAAGCTATTTTTCTTAACAGCAGTTTAAAAAATGTTCTTGGCTAATGTAGTTTGCCCCTCACAATGGCAAAGAGGGTAGTGTTATTTAAGACAAAGATTTCAATTTTGTGTAAGGTTGAAATCTACCCTGAAAGAAATGTGCTTGCAATTTTATTATTTTTCCTTTCAGCCAGGAAAACATGAGAATGCAGCCTGAAAAAGACCAAAGTCTTATTGTGCTTACAGGCTTTTTCTGTGATCAAAACCAAGTCCTTTCAGCTTAGACAGGGATCTGCTTTATATCTAAGTCCAATTTACGCTGAGGTGGTTGTACAATGCCCCAAAACATGTTTGTATTGGTATTTTTATATAATTAATTGAGGGGTTTGTCGATGTTGTTGCATATGTTAAAATCAGTTAGGTTAAGGGAGAGCAACCAGTTTCACAGCAGTGTTAATTAGGAGAAGAGGAAAGAAAATTGCAACAAGTAGAAAATCATGTTAGCAGCCTCTAGGGGATGGATCTGTTCTCAGTCACAGCAGTACCTGTGGGGCACTCAGAGGGTTAAAGAGCCAAAATAACCATGACTGTAGGTCTTTCTGTGCTCAGCAGAATAATAGTGGAACATATGATTGCAAACACTGCTTGTGCACAACCATTTGTCTGCATGTGGAGGGTTTTCCTGTAACGGTTGGGGAGGCTATGATGAAAGGACACTTTTTATTTTAAATAAAAAAAAGTGGCCTTAGTCTAGCTCAGAATTTTTTTTTTTTTTTTTTTGTCCAGAAAAATATTTCAGCTTGCTGGACCTGCTGAAATGAGGATCCTGGGGAAGTTGTGCCTGAGGAGGGTGAGGATACAAATTGCCTTGATGAGATTGGGTAGAATAACACAGAAACAAGTCCCTGAGCAAAATATTACCTAAAAGCACACAAACAAAAACTGCAGAGGGTTGCAAACTGGCAGCTACTGTGTGATGTTAGTGGTTGGCTGGCACAGTGCTGTGGGTTGTAAAGCTTCCTGAGCACTCCCCCCTGGACCTGCCTTCCTGGAAGCACCGCTATCTTCTTACTGCTCTAAGTGAAGGGATAATTCATCTGTGTGTTTTTATTCTTTTTTTTTTTCCCCTTAAACATCACTAACCCTGCAAATTAAAAAGGGACCCATGAGTAATTAGGCTTTTCTTTTTTCCTTTGTTAAGCGAATAAGTGATGGTGACAGCTGAAAAATGCACGTGGTCTTTCTATCCAAGTCTCCAGACCTTGAAGGTCCCCAAGTACAGGAGAAAATGTTTTGAGATAGAGAGTTCCTTGGATTCCCCAGAGAACATTTTTCTCAGGATTTTCAATTGTCTCTGTCTACACAGGTTATAAATCTAGTTCAGTAGAAGCAAGACAAATTTTAATGGAATTTTTTGTTAAAACTAATTAAACATCTGGCTCCCTCATCACCACAAACAGAAGATTAACTATAAAATAAGGGCCAACTTCAAATCTGAACAGGAGTTTTGGAAGACTTAATAACTTGCATTCACCTTTTGCTTTATCAGTTGCTGTGTTTTCTGGGTGTTACAGGAAGCTACTGGTAACTTAGGTGTCCTTGGTCACTTGCAAATGGCCTGCAGCACAGATTTTACACTGGCAAGCATTCAAGGAATGGAAACTAATTGATTAAGACCACTGTCTCCAAGAGTGATTCCTATTTCCTTAATCACGTCTTCATCATCTGCAGCTTGCAGATGACTCTTGACTTCACACCTCATAGTTCTGTCAGAAACCACACCATCTGTTATGGAAATGCTGGGATGCACTCGACAAATTTGGATCAGACACCTTTATTTCCCTTTGACATTTTGATGTAGGCAAGGCCTAATTGGGTTTTGAGAGCGATTGCTGTTCCTGTGGATAACATCTTCCCACAAGAGATGTTCAGAGCCCCTTGCCTCGTTCAGCTCTTAGTATGGACAACGAGAATCTCTTGTGCTTCGCTGCACCTTCTTGGCTGTTCCTGCTCTTTGCTCCAAAAGCCCCATCTATTACTCCTCTTTGATGCTCTTGAGCCAAAACTTGGTGTTGAGTTGCATTTGAAGTAGGCTGAGCTGGAAACGAGGAGCCTTCTCCAACAGATGGTCCAGATCCAGCACTGGCCCCACCAACACTTCTCTGCTTTCCCACTTCTCATCCCCACTTGCTCCACAGAAAGGGGTTGCTGATGGTCTCCTGAGCCTGAACCTGATCTACATTTGCTTGTTTTAATTCCCAGCTATCACCACACTTGTCCCTTGTTCCACTCTTGGACATCTGCAGAAGGTGCTGTTCCTCTAGAGCCTGGGGTTATGATTTAGGGTGGTGAAATGCTGAGAGTAATGTCCCAAACAGGACCCCTGTCCTGGGGCTGGCAGGGAAGGAAGGGTAATTCCAGCTCCTGAGAAGAGCTTGGGTTCTCATGGATGATGGGAATGTCTTGGGATCACAGTTAAGTTTCTTCAGTCAGACCTTCTGTTCACCTTTTTATTTAAATTGTCCAGCATGTTCTTCTAGTATTTTCAGTCCTTTTATTCTGTCCTGATTTCAGCTGTGAAAGTCTTTCAAGTGATTCTGGCAAGAAATCCTTGAGAGCATTGGCTCGATATTCTCCCATGTTTAATATTTTGACGTAGTTTTTTTATTTCCGTTTTCTTCTTTCTTTTTCTCTTTTGGCTTTTCAACCTTCATTTGTTAAAGAAACCTTTAAAACCAAAGAATATTTCTCATCTATAATGGCATGAATAAATGAATGTGAGCTCGGTGATTAATGTGCCTTTATGTATTTTTATGTAGTTTATCATCCCAGAAGGGGGGAAAAGTGCTTGTACTTGTTTTCTAGAGAGCGTGCAGGGAGCTTGAGATAGTGTCCAGTATTCAGGGAGAAGGCAACAGAAAAAAAAGAATGAGGATGCTCTGAATGCAGAAGGTAGTTATTAAAAAAGAAAAATCCTTCAGTGAGCCCAGGACTCGTGCAGGGCAGAGGGTTTTTCCCTCTCTCATTTGACAGAGCTGCCATCTTCCCAACTGAAGTTGTGATTTGAAGTTCAGGTGTAAGTCCTGCTGCTGCACCACCAGCGTTGCTCGGCCCCACTGTGCTGGTGTGTGATGGCAGTGATGCCTGGGTCATTTTGGTACAGAAGGGAGGCAGTGAATTACTCTGGGAATGATTTTCCCGTCCCACTGGTACATTCATGTCCCAAGGAGGATGCTCTGGGGACACGAGGAGTGTCTCCTCCCACAACAGCTTAACTTCCCTGAGGACTTAGGCTGGCACTCGCCCTCCAAAGGGCTGAGGTCTGTGAGCAAGCAAAAACAAAACAGAAAGTGGCGCTTTGACACTGATAGAAACCAAGAACATGGTGCCAAATCGTAGCAGATCCAAAGTCTGTTAAAAAAATAAAAAAAAAAAGGCTGGAGCCAAGATCAATGTCTGTGACATTCAGCTGCTTTTAGCACGGAAATCACATAAGATATTCACTTTGCAGGAGGAAAGGAGGTTAAAATGGTTAGCTCGTAGACAGAACAACTAGGCAATCTCCACTTTTTCTTTTTTTTGGTATGAAACAACAGCAAATTCAATTTTCTGGCTGTGCAGGCTCTTTTCCACTGTTGGTGCCCGAGTGAGGGTGTGGGATCAAATGTCTCTGATTTGGAGAGTCTCCTGGTGCCTGTGGCAGGCAGGAGGGAGCAGCAGCAGGGGGTGGGACACTGAGGTGATCATGGTAGGGAAGCTCAGGCAGGAAGGACGAGGCTGCCTTGGAGCTGCAGACCACGGGGCTGCTTTATCTTTAGGTGCAGCTCTTATTTGTCCACAGAGGATATTTCAAGCTGCTGGGGCAGGGGGGAACTGGACCTGCTCCTGCACCAAGCTCTCTTTTCAGAGGAGGAGATGGAAGTGTAATCTCTTAATTAGTTTGTTCCTCTGCTGTAGAAATGCCTTCCACTTTTCAGGGTTGGAGTCTGTACTGCAGAGGTGAGCTAGGTATGAATTACAGATGTGAAGACCAAAACACAGTGCAATTCACTGAGCTCTGGCTGTAGACCCTCTCGAAACTGGATGGATTTGCCCCTCCTCTCCACCTCCCCCTATGAAATCTAAGCTATTATGACATTTCAAAAGACTTTTAAATAAGGCATGGTGTGGTATATTTCACATCACTTGTTATCCTGAGGGATGGTGTAGATTTTGCACTCATTTCCTCGGCATTGTCTGTGATGGATAGAACTGCCTTCGTCTCAGTGAGGTCTTTGAATCTAGCAAGCCTTGACATCTAATGCAATCTGAATAATCAACAGAAGCAAATAATGAGATGCCAGTGTCGAGAGGAAAATTCCCGCAGCTTAATGTCCCAGTGCAGAGCATGGTGTACCAGCTTTGTAACCTGCTAATTTAATAATGGAGCCAACCGAGCTGTACACATAAAGCATCTTCCAGTGCGCCTAGAAATTAACCTTTAAAAGCCAGTTGACTTTGTCTCTCAAAGTCTGTGGTTTTAGGCCTGTGGGTTTTCTGTAAGATTTAAAGGTTTTGGGTTAATTAGGTGGAGGGGAGCTGGATGAACCTGGTTTGCCTGTGAAAACTCAGGTGGGGGTTTTGGGTTTTTTTTTCTGTTGGTCTGTTTGTTTTCAAGGGCTATTGAGCCCAGTGCCCAGCAACATGGATCAGGCTGGATCCCTGAGAAACTTCCTGTAGCCTTAGTATGTGCAGCTGTGAGCATCCAGAAAGGCACTTAGTAATGTATGGCAGCAGGCACATCTCTGCTTTAATAAAACCCTGCTGTTTTGCCTAACAGCACTTGAGAGCTTCAAGTTGAAGTTTACCCAGCTACGTAGATCCTCAGTTTTCTTTTTTTTTTTTTTCTTCATAAAAACCAAATTTCCAAAAGAGCTGTAAAATATTTCCAGTCCCTTTCCAGTGCAGTGTTAAAACACAGCAGCTGGATAAATATTTTGGCATCTTCTGGGGAGAAAAGAAACATGGGGAACAGTAACAAGTAAGGACAGCCTTTCAGACTCTCTCTTTCTGGGCATGTGGTGAAAGCCAGGCCAAGTTTTGTGCTGGTTTCTTTACTGAAGGTCCCAGCAGCTCCCTCACTCCATCTCTCTCCTGCTGTGAGTGTGCACCATGTAACAGGATTTGCATTTGCTGTTTGTAGTCATGGAACCAAATCCAACTTGATCTGAACAATTTTCTGGGTTTTCCATCTGTTTGGAATTCTGATGCAAACTCACATGTCACTTGTACAAGAGGCTGAAGATGCAGGAGGGGAGAAAACTCCTCTAAATTGGTTGGATGCAGGTGAATGATTTCATTATGCTTATATATGGGTGTCCTTATTTCATTTGGGCTTCTAACATTTAAATTAATGTGCGACAACATTGATATTGATTGCTGACTAGTGTGATAACCACTGGTACAATCTCCAGTTGTTTTTCACTATTTTTTTCTGCTGTGCTCTTCTATTGGCAACTAATCTCTTTTAAGCTACGTACAAAAACATCCTTCTTCAAAATAACATGTTTCCTTTGGAGGTATTTCAGACACATTTAAGAACAAACTTGCTCCAGTGACTTATTGCAAGCCCAGAGGAGTTCTCCAACATTGCAGCATCTTTTCTCTCTCTTTAGCAGCTGTTTTCTCCTTTTCTCTCCCTGTGAAAGGCAGCCTTTGTGAGACAGGCCCTCGTGGGAGCTGTTGTGTGATTAACCCTCCCACCACCACGGACAGCTTGTGCCCAGCACATTTTTTAAGCTCTCCCACCCCCCAGGGCTGCCTTTTGCAGCCCCACACCAGCTCCCCTCACTCATGTTTTCCTACTTGCTCCCAGGCATCTGGGTCACCTCCTCACGTGGTTTAGGTCAGGATCTGGTCCATCAGATCCAGGGGATTGGTTCCTTTGGGCAGCTGAAAACCATAAAACATAAAATACTGGCTGTGCATGAGGGGCTTGTAACACTCCCTGTCTCCAGGGCTGTGTTGTCCTAAATGCTCCTGAACAAAGGGAACATTTTGCGAAATTCTGAGAATCGGTGCTAGATGCTGTAATCCCCTCTGGAAGAGCCTGGGAGATTATGAAGCCCAAAGTCCGCTCAGAATTGTCCATGCCTCTGTTGTTTTTGGAAACAGGACACGAGGTTCGTAACTGCTGTTAAACATCACCCTGTAATTACCTGCTCAGAGTCCAGGGTTTGCTGGAGGAATAATTGTTTTGGCTTTGTTAACAAGTGCTGCCAGCACCATTCCTGTCTGTGGGAGAGTCCTCCTGGGGAAGGCGGTGATTTTTGGATGCTGGGTGCCCATGTGCTCTATGGTGTCCCACTGACAGGAGGAAAGGCACCTGATGGGCCCAGGGGTGCTGCTGGCTGCAGTAAAGGTGGGACTGTGGAGAGAGCTGAGCTTCTGCTGATCAGGTTAGCTGAAAATAGGTGAGGTTGCAATAAAGACAAGTTTAATCACATTGAGAAAAGAGGTAATAACCTAGTTTTGGGCAGGCTCTGGGATTCTTTTCAGTTTTTTTCTGCAGTTACTGCCTTATGAGAAAAAGAATGGGGGAGAGAAAAACAGATGTCCCAGATACAGCAGGCATTTCTGATAACTTGACTCCTAAAATAATCTTGCTTTATAGAAATTGATTTTGTTCTTTTTCTTTTACAAAGAACAACAGAGAGAAGGAGTTCATGTTTCCACAAATCCTCTCTAAAGGAACTGTACTATATAAATCAAACTCTGGTTCAGGAGGTTTATTTTTTTTTTAATCTTTAATATTTAATTTAAGCCATCAGTTTGGACTGACATCTATTTGTCTCGAAAGGGCATAGGTTTTTTATTTTCTATGAGAGAGTGGTGTTTTCCCTTTTAATAGACCCTTTATATCATGCTAGGGAAAGAGGAAGAAGCTACAGTATTCCCCCAAGCAGTATCACACTCATGACACCTTGTTTTCTCTGCTATGGATTCAGACTAAAATCAGGTCCTTTAAGTTTTTTTCCTTCTCCTAAAGCCCTGGCACGTTAGGAGGATTTAGAGTCCACCAGAATAAAAGCAAGGGCTGGGATGTGTGCAGCTGCCTTTGCTGCCATATTTCCCAACTCTTGGTGATCACTGCATCAGTTGGAGCCACCACTGACCCGTGCCCCAGTTGGGGTTTCTGAGTTGATGCTTTGAAAAAGGAGGGAGGATGTGGGTCCTGAGGTCCTGGGACCCCCTGTGCCCCTGTCACATAGCATCCATCAGTTTCAGAGAGGAAGTTCCCAGAGCCAGAAGAGCTTCTGAGCAAATACTCTATTAGTATTTTTTTTTCTGAAGGTTTTCTTTATGTAAAAGAAAACATGCTGTAAGATCCAGCAGTAGGTATTAAAATGAAGGTGTTTCTCTACCAGGAGTTTGTTCAATGTGCAAATAAAATCAACCTTCATGCACAAAAGTCTGGAAGGTTTCAATTTAAAATTCATTGGGTTTGCAAGAGAAGAGTGTGGGGCTTTTCTCTGCGTGTGTAGTAATATACTGAGAAAAGATCCTCATCTGCATAAAACATCAGAGAGCAAATGCCAATTCTGGATTCATAGACTGGAAAAAAATGTTATTCTTGATTTATCCTTGTGATAAGATTTATAAAGCACAGTGATAGTCCATGCTAAAAAGAATGACTCCAGTTGGTACAAATAAAACCAATAAACTTGATGGTAAAAGTGATAATATCAGCCCACAACATGATCTGAACAGTAAGAGGCAACACACAAATTGGTAGTCGACGTCCAGAGGAGAGGACTGCATTTCCTATTTGCACTTGAGGGATATATGAGCTCATTTGGGTCTGCAGGAGAGTTCTCGTGTGTGACTCAGAGGAAGAGCAATGAGAATTATTGCCCCACTCGTTGAAATACCAGTTTATACTGAAGTCTCCACTTCTGAATTTGACTCGTTCATTGCAGGATGGGTTGGCACTTTGCAGTGTGATAGGCAAGGACTCAAAATGTACATCTCAGGGACCCTCCATCTTATTTTACTGCAGACTGCAACAAAATGTAAAAGCAAAGTCCCACATTAGTCGTGTGTCTTCAGAGCAGCTCTGCTATGATAATGTAAAAACACTCCAGAAGATGATGTGTTTGCCATGAGAAAAAGCTGCTGGGAGATGCTAAAATGTATTACCTGATGGAGGAGGGCCATCCAAGCGAGTGTGAATCTGCTGCACTGAAAGCTGCAGCCTCCCACAATCCCTTCCTGGGGTGCTGTGCCTCTGCACAGGGAGGGAGGTCATGGCCAGGGCTTGAGCAAGGTGCTACAGAGCTGGGAAAAGCTACCCCTGTCTGCAGAGATCTCCTGCTGGTGGCAGCCATGATTTTTGCACCTCTTGTAAGGCTAGAGCAGGATAATTTGACCGAAAAGGAATGATCAAAGTACTGATGAGCTGTGGCATTGACTTTCTGTGCCTCAGTTTCCCACATATTGTTTAGTGTCATGGTATATGATGATTAGACATGGTATTTTTTTAAGTTAGTAATGCTACTGTCTAAGTATGGACAATGGTTATTTTCTGTGATTTAAAAGCCTGCTCTGCCACTAGCAAAAGGACTGAGCCAAGCACAGGGTTTCTGATCCCCATTAATGTTAAAAATCCCATTATTCTGAGCTCTCCTCTGTATGAATCCATCCTGGCTGTCAGCAGAGGCCCAGGGCAGCAATCAGCAGGGTGGTCCTGCAGGGATAGAGGGCCCCAGGTGTTTGTGTGCACACCAAGAGCTTTTGTTTGCATCTGTACCACTTCCCTGCCAGGGTACAGGGCAGGAGCTCCGTGGTCCTCCTGGCCACTGGCCTGTGACCAGGAAAACACAGCTGTGGTGAAAACCCCGCCATTCAAAAAACTGAAAGTATGAAACTCTTGGAAGTACCGTGGATGGTATGGGCTGAATGGAGGCTTGGAGAGCCCTGTGGTATCAATTATCAGGTCTGGTGTCTGCTCAATGTGAGAACCTAGACCTCAGAGGATGGCTTGGGAGCAGCATGCTCTCATCCCACCCAAATGGGCCATACAAACCTGCTCAGCAACAGAGCAAGGTTGTGGGGAGAGAGGGAGAGCTTATTCTCCTTTCCTGTGTGGCTATCCCAAAAACTCACGTTTCTGACGAAGCTTTTTTTAGTCCAATTTTTTTAGTCCATCAATTTACATTTATTTGTTCTTGTGCCAATATTCTCCCTCAGCTGAAATAGCTCTTCTCTCTCCCCTGTGTTTACCCCCTTGATGTATTTATAGAAAATAATCACAGCCCCTCTCAGGCTTCATTTTGCAAAGCTAAATGGAGCAGCTTGTCCACTTTCCTCTTGCAACACTGGCTCATCCCTGTTGCTTCTTGCACTGATTTGGGCATGGCTGAGCACAGGAGACCGTGTGGGGCAGGCTATTCCCAGCGAGATCCTCATCCTTCCCAAAGATCTGTGCCCTGTGCTGAAGCAGAGTGCTGTATGCAGAGCTACTCACCCCATTCCCTTTGATTTTGAATGGCCACAGCCTGTCAAATGCTCATAAGCACCCTGTGCTAGAGTAATGCTTTGCTTTTCCCCTTCCTCCCCACTGATGAGCTCCCAGGTGCTCACAGATATTCTTGCTGCTCCTTCAGTACAGAATCACAAATGATTTTTTTGTGTTTGACCCATCCCTCAGCCTCTCGTTCCGTGCAATTTCTCTAAGAATGCTTCCCAGCTCTCTGTCTAAAGACACTGAAGGCATTAGTGCCTTTCTGCTCTGTCTACGGATAATTAATGAAAATAGTAATGGAAATGGGTCCCAGACACAGAGGAATTCCTCTGATATCCTCCCCCAGCCTGTTCATCCTCCTCTTGAAATGGCATGTCAGCATCTCTCCGACTGGGTGGGTGGGGAAGTAGTTAGTTGTTGTGAATTAATCCAAATAATTTCCAGTGAACTTAATTTTCCGTGCCCGCTGTTTTGCTGAAGTCCTGATAGGTTATATGTGCTGCTTTAAAAAATGAGGTTTTTTATCAGGGAAAGATAACGGTGTCCCTGGGTGTGATTTATCTTGGTGCATTTTCTCCTGCCACCATTTGCTTCCAGAGCCCTTTTCTTCAACATGTATTAAAAAGCCTTGCTTGCTTGTGAGATCAGACTGAGGAACCCGTAGCTGCCCAGATTGCTTGTCTGCACTTCTAGAAAAATTGGAATATCGTATTTTCTCATTCTATCTGATTGCACAGATTTATTAAATAAATCCTTGCCTTGTAGCTATCTTACATCCAGATTTTCAAACCTGTGCTGGGAGGATGATGGTTCCTTCTTTGATGAAATCTATTGAAAACAGACCAGTAAATGAATCCCAGTCACCCTGCATTTAATAACAAATGCAGGCAAATAAAACATCCTTAGGGACTCTCATTTTTCAAGCTCTGTATAGGTAGCACAGGCTGCAGCATTGTGTCTCAGTGCATTTAAACACCCTGTCACCTGCAAAGAGCAGTAGTTCAGATACACAAAGCATTTGGCAAAGAATGGCTGCAGAAAGGTTTGCAACGAGCTCTGTTATCACTAACAGGTTTGTCATTAAAGTGGAATGTCCTGTATGGACACTTCAACTTCTATCATTCCTCAGGAACAGCAAGCTAACGTGGTATTAACTGAACTAGTATGATAGATGGCTGTGTTATAATTGAATTAGTTGGGAAGCATTGACCTTTTTGATGTATAATGTCTCTGAATGTGAACAACAAATACAAACTAATGCTTTTATGACTTTGCTGGGTGAGTTTAGTCATCAATTGGCTTGTGATAAATAAGACATTGTATGCTGCAGTCAATGGAAAACATGTTTGCAGCTCCTGTGCTTGTATTTCTGTGCTCTGTGAAATCAGCTCTGCCAGCACATGTTACTCAGGTGTGGCTTTCGTATTATGAGCTGGACTCAAATGAGAATTCAAGTCCTCAGAGGACCTTATACTTGCTGGATAATGATAAGCCCAGCAGCTAGTGCTTGGTGTTAATTGTTTTCTCCCTTACTGTGTGGCCAGATTAGCTGACAACGACCTGAGGAGATTTCTGCTGTTTCTGCAGCACCTCTCCTTGTCAAAACAGTTGTAGATCAATAGCTGTTACCTCCACAAGCCATAGCAAAAGTGGAGTTAGATGGGAAATGCAATTAGAAGAGAGGAAGCTATTTGCAAAGAATTCATGTGGTTTGTTCTCGTTCTGTTTCTGCACCTTGGTCCTTCTAGCTCCAGAACAGAAAATGAAATTTTTCTGCTTTTTATTCAGTTTGGGCTTGACAGAAAAATCACTATTGCTCTAACCTGGGACATTTTATTAGTGTTTATCTGACCGTGATGAATTCACATATTGCTGCTTGCCACTGGAGCCAAAATAAAAGATCTCCAGTGGACAGGGTGCGTGGGGTACTGATGGATGTCTGATCTGCCTCTTCCAATGCAGCCTAGGTCAGGAAACCTTGTCTTGAAAAACACTTGTCTCATGCAAAGTGAACTGACAGGTCTCAGCCTACATTTTGACACCCCCAAAATGGCATGTCCTGGGTGCAGGAAGATTGCCCACTACCCCTTGTGCCTATGTGTAAGTGCAGCTAATTCCTGGTGGCTTTGATTTTTCCCCACCTCACTCCCAGTTTTGTGCAGTTTCCAGGTACTTTCTTGCACACAAGAATTTCCAAACCCCTTTCCAGGTCTGACACTCAGCCACAGCCTAAGAGCTCGCAGCTATGTAGCAGCTTTCTCATAGTTACTATTGATTTAGGTAAAAGTATAAACGTTGCATTCTTCCAGTTTGTGTGTCTGTCTCTCGCCTCAGGCTCTTTCTTTTCCTCTGTGGGATCAATTACCTTTTTATCCTTGGATGCAGGCTGGCATGCCCTGCTGGAGCACAGAAGCAGGGCTGCTGCTGGGATAGTTTGGATCAGAAGAGCCCCTCCAGTGCAAGACCATGTCACCAGGAGGGCCAGCAGCAGGCATTTTGGGGAGCACTGCAGAAATGCGTAGTCATGGCTTAATTTTCATCTAAGAAAACAACATATATTAGTGCCCCCACAGTGAGGTCAGAGCAAGCCATGAAAGAGCAAAGCCAGACCAACCAGTTAGCAGCAGAAATTAAATTTGTCTCATCACTCCTTTTGTGTGTCTGTGCCCCACTCTCTGTTTTTGGGCACCCCCACCAAAACTCATGTATGGTTTTGATGCTTATCACTCCAAATCCAGATAGTATCATTGTCTATAAGAGACTTTAAAAAGCTTTTTTAGCTCTTAACCTTTGGTAATACTCGGTGGTGGTGAAGTTTTACAGTACTGATACTTAAAGGAAAAGGTCTCCTATACCACCTTCTCTGGCTCTCTGCATCAGTGTTGGATTAAATGAAGATATTTTAAAATAATTTTGTCTTGCAAATTCAGGAGCAAGTTCTTGCTGGGCTTGATGAAAGTGTTCAGTTGTGGCAAAGGGAGTGTGCTCAAAAAGCATTTCAAATGCAGCTCAGGGGTGAAAGTGCAAAGCAGGGTGAGCTCTGTTCCCTCCCTATGCACAGAAGTGGGAGGCAAGAGCTGCATTTCCATCATTCCCCACCTCAGCTGGAAGCTGAAAACAGCAGGCATGCAGCTCACAGGGCACCTATATGCTTGACCTTGGTGCTCACTGCCCAGAAGCTGGCACCAGAAGTCAGGCTTGACTTGTTCTTGGTACCTTCTTGCACTGAGCAAACCTGCTCAGCTCCAGCCCAGCTGTGAATAGATGCAGCTTCCTGGAATGAGGCATTTCCTGGGATGCTGCTCCTTGGATGTGTCTGTGTACCTCCAGGCAAGACTTTCCTGAGTCCTCGTGGATTTGATGCACGAAAGCAGGTCAGGTATCACACACCTCATGGGTCCTCTCTGGTACAAAGCAGAAGAGCAATTCCTTTAAGTATTCTGTCTCTCCCATGAGCAAACCAAATTATGTCAAAACTGCCATGTAAAATGTGGTTCTGCATGGTCCCCACTGATAAAGCAATTATGGAAGAGCTGGGCTGCAGCGTGTGTATAATCCCCCAGACGTCACAGGGCAAGAGTAAGGACTTAGAATAACTCACACAGGGAACAAACCTCGCAAACCTAATAAAATGCAATACAGATACAGAAGGAAGAGAGATTCTTTCTCTCTACGACCTGCCCATGGTCAATGGGAGAAAAGATTAAATGCTAGAAAGGTTTCAATCTATTTGTTGTGGTTCAAGAGCCTTGTTCAGGATGTGTCACAAACAGTTCACTGTCTCCATAATGTAATTTAAGTCACTCTGATCCATATGGGTCATTCATCTGCTGTTTTTCCCAGCAGGGAGAAGCATGACTTTTTGGCTTATAAAGACATCTTGTTATGATGCATCTTATTATATCCTGCAATACCTCCTGTGAATGAGCCAGTGACACAGGGGAGGAATACAAGAGAATGGGAATACGTGAAGACACTGCTCCCTTGCTCTCCAGTGGCAGTCAGATGGTGTCACACTGCCTGCTCTGGCCTGATCAGCTACTGGAGAAATCCCAGGGCTGCTGAGATCAATATGCTTTTTGCTGACAATTTCAAATGAAGAGAGAGTGATTTAACCCCACCGAGCCCAAAGACACGATCTGATGTGTGCTGCTGCCTGGGTCTTTGGATTGCAGCCAGTGAATTTTGCACCACATTGAGGTACAAAGTGGCCTGGAGAAGCCAGCAAGGAATGACTTTTTTTCCATAGATACGTTCTGAACTGTTCTTCACTCTGGGAGCACAAGAACTTGCATTGTCTCAAAGGATTTTAAGGCGGACAAATTCAGCTCAGAGGTATGGATACCACGAGCAGGGAACAATTTAGAGATTTGAGCTGAAACACATGAAAGAGCTCCTTTAGAGCTTCTACAAATCTCCTCCCACAAGCCTTCCCCAGGTCCCCTCCCAGGGAAGCTGACCTTGGCCCCCACACAGCAGTTGTTGTTGCAAAAGTTCACTTTTGACTCTCTGCTTTGCATGGGCTCAGCCAGAACATATTGCTCCATCCCTGGAAGCCTTGGAGCATCTGGTTAATACATGATCCTTATTCCCCCGGTGCAGATCCAGGAAATGGTTATAAATAAAAGCAGGGCCAAAGAAGCCAAGGTTAAGTGGAGGTGCATTCCTGCCCACCATCAGACATGAACAAGCTGGACCTAGGACTGTTCCCACAATGTGATACTGTTTTCCTGGAGCAAAACTGACAGAGGAGATGGGAAGCTAGAACTCAGAACAAGCAAGACAGAAATACTGAGGGAGAAAAAGGTAAAACAGTGCAACTCATGATTCAGCTGGAGAAGGAGTCAGAATTAAACCACTCCATCACAGCGATGGTTGCTTTCCTCCAACCCACCTGGCAGAAGTCAGAACTGGTCCTTTCCCTCAACAATGATTTGCAAAGACTCTGCCTTTGCAAGGCTGGAATTAGGATGAATAGCCCAATCCCCTATGACAATTCCAGGCATTTCTCTGCAAGACACACTGTGTCACACTGCTCTGGGCGATACAAACCTGTGAGGATGCTGGCTAGAGATGTTGCTGCTCCCCAGCCAAGTGTCCAGAGGTGTTCAAAGGTGGGGGGATACTCTCTATTAAATACATCTTACTTTTAAACCCAAGAGGAGATTAAGCACCAGATAAACCACTGAAGGCAGTGATGGTTTCTTAATTTCTTCAGTGGAGACTGCAGGCTTTTCTGGAAGAAATTTTTTAATCAAATGCTAACTGCTGAGCTAAACACAGTGGTTATTGAGTGAAATGATACGGGATAGGTTATTCTGCAGACCGATGAGCTAATAGTCTCTGCTGGCCTTAAAACCTGGATGGACATTTTAAGGAGATTCTATAAAAAGGCCATCCCAATAAATAATTACTCAGGGCAGTAAAAGCTAAGGCATTCGTGAATTCCTTGGTGACCACAAGAAATCTGAAGACTGTTTAGTGTATTACTAAGTGCCAGTGAGCCCAATCAGGCATCCATCGATACGACTGGAAAGTCTCCTCTGGCTTCACTGGACATTTGGTCAGGTCACAGTAGTGGAAATGGTGTGAGGGCTAAAGCCAGCAGGGAGGCAGAGCTGTGCCACCCTCCATCACAGAGCACTGCTGGATGAGAGCTAACTTCCTTCAGGTTTTGACTCTCTCGGGAAGGTTATTTTGATTTTCCTTTCGAAAGCCTTGATGGGCTTGGGGACTTGGGGATGAGCCAGTAACCAACAGAGAGACAGATTGCCTAGAAAATTCACCCGAACGTGCAAGAAATCAGCATGCACTTTGCACAGCTTGGAAGCACCTTCACCCCTCTGGCACTCGGTATGGAAGGTAACACCTTCCCAAGAGCTCACACGGAACAAATACAGAACAAATATGTCTCCAGCCCTGACCTGAGATCCTCCACAGCCTCTTGTGGAGCTGTGCTCGAGGGAGCCTTGCAAAGTAGCAGGTGGTTTCCTGTCACACTTGCTGCTGCCTGCACCTGTGAGATCGAGAGGAAACGGTGCCCAAGCAGCCGGAGCCACGGCTGGGCACAGGTGAACGTGAGCCACAGCGACTCCATCTGCCTGACCTTCCAGCACTCACTCCCTCCTGGGGGCTGCACGTGGAAAGCAACCCCTTGATTATCTTTTCCCTCACTTTTGACCTAAAATCTGTTGCACCCGTGCTTTTGTGCATGTTCACTCCAGAAGGGAAGCCTGTGTGTGCCACGACCTGAGAAGTGTCTGGATCTTTCCCCTTCTGCTCGTGGTTAGCAGTGCATTCACAAAGACCCAAACTGAGAAGTGAAGGCTCATTTAGAGAAGTATTGGTCATGAATATAAATAATAGAATTGTTCTGGTTTGGAGTTTAAGTTGGTTAAACAAACTTAAATGTAACATTTCTTCTCTCTGATGGATTAGCCCATGGCCACTTTAATTATCAGTGTTTTTCTACATGGTTTTAAAAGTGCACTTTACAAATGCTCAAGCATGCAGTATGGGGAGGGGGAGGTGTATATTTTTCATAGGTGTTTGTGCCAGTGAAAGCCAGTTGTTCCCACGCTCACTGAAAAGAAATTCAGTATAGCAGAGGGAAACTCATAAAAAAATTTAGACCAAAATTCACAAAAATATTTTATCTTATCCACCCTACACCACAGTTGCTGTTCTTTTTGTTTGTAAATACATTGGGGGAAAAAAAATATCATTTCTGCCTAGAACTGCTGTCAGGTTGTACTGCTTTGAAGAATTTGGCATATTCTCCAGTCAGCACATCTGGTATGGGTGGATGCTCCTCAACAGACTGATTTTTTTTTTTTTTTTCTTTTGGTTGTTGTTATATTTCAAGTGATCCTGTGCCAAAGCCCGTTTAGCTGAACAAGAGGTTTGCCCGTTATCAATCACTCACTGATAACTGCTGCCAGCTCCAAGATGCATCCTTCCAGGCACAGCCTGCGTGCACGCTGGCTGCAGGAGTCAGCTTCAGCAATACTGAGACCCTGCTGAGATTTCAGAGGAAGTGCAAATACGAAGGACTTGATAAAAATAGCAATCTGCAGGCTCTGTATTGCTAAGTGCTATTTAACGATGCAGAAAGTTTCAGTATTTGTCTTTAAGCTAGGAGAGGATTCCATGTTTCACCCAGACCGTGACAGAGAGGAAGAAAGCAGCGCCCTGGGTTGTCTGGCTCTTCCCCCAGAGGTTGCCTTGCTCTCCCAAATCCTGGTTAAAGAGTTCAGGGAGCACAGCAGGCTCAGAGAGCCTTGTCTGTTTGGAGTGTAACTAACTGTACTCCCAGCACAGGCTATGCTTTGGGCTTTAGGTTTTCTCTTTCTCTTAAAAGCAAGCCCAGAAGAGATTAAGGGCTTGCTACTGGAACACTGGAAAATATAAACCAGTCTCTGCACTAAAGGTGATATTGGAAAAGCACTGTTTTTTCTACAGTTTAGTACCATTAGAATGCTGCTAGCTGTTTAAGAAATGCCTGGGCTTAAGAAGGTGCTAGCTAAGGTCATGTCCCAGTTAAAACGAAATTTGTTTTTTAGGAAAAGAGATTCACCAGGAAATGGTTTGGGGGTTCCTGAGAGCAGCTAAAACACCAAATTGACTGAAGGGTTTTTGGTCTTGCTTTCCTAATGGTACAAATTTGCCCAGAGGTTGCAATAAGGAAGGTGAAG
Organism: Dicrurus megarhynchus; assembly: GCA_013399195.1. Taxonomy (NCBI): domain Eukaryota; kingdom Metazoa; phylum Chordata; class Aves; order Passeriformes; family Dicruridae; genus Dicrurus; species Dicrurus megarhynchus. The sequence continues at coordinate 1,053,244 of VXAD01002803.1, read as the reverse complement.
AAAAGACTTGCTGCATAAAGACTGATTAGTGCTTTAAAAGGAGCCCTTGGGGCAGCCCCTTTGCTGTCACTGGGACAAGCAGTTTGGTCTGAAGTTATAAAACACTTGTATGAGTCTCTGCAAGGAGGAGCACGGAGCAGCTGCGTGGTGCTACAGCCACGGGCGTGAGGAAAGGCAAAGTGAGAGCCCTGAGCCCAAGCTTGCTGATGTTTATGCTGGCTCATTGGATGCACCCTGCTCTAGAGGGGTTGCAACAGAGAGGAAATCTTGCAGGAGACTGTGGATAAGACAAGAATGGAAAAAACCTGCCCCTCCACAGGGAGTCATTCACATGGAAAGGGGGCCAAAAAGTTTCAGAGAAATATCTAGTGAATGTTGCAGTGATGAAAATCAGATTTTCTTTCCTAGACCTTACCCTCAACATTTCCCCTTCTGCATCCATCAGCTTCAGTGTTTCCAGCCCTGTGGAACTATTCCTGTGCACAAATAAAAAGCACCACTGCTGCTGTGAGAAAGGACAGTGGCAGCGTGTTCATTTTTGTGTAGCTGGAACCAGCATCATGTGGGAATGAGGAACCTGCTCTGGCCCTGACAACCAAAATGGGCTGAAATATCTTTATATTAGGGCTGTGCTATATAGGGAAGAGACCATGAGAAACTGAGCACTGTTTCTGCAGCACTGTGATGCCAGTCAAGCTGGGAAAGGTGGGTGTGCTCAAGTCCTGGACACCCCTGGCTCAAGGAGACATCTCCTAAATCTCGTGGGTCTTCTGTTTAATTTGGAAGGAGTTGCTAAAGCAGAGGGAAAGGAAGATGGGAGGCCTGGAGGGCAGGTGGAGCCAGACAAGGTAAATGTGCCAGCTGCTGAAGGAAAGAGGAGATGAAAGGGAAAAGAAGAGTGAAGAACAAAGCAGAAATGTCAAGGAAAGGTGGGGAGGGGAGACAGGAGTTGATGGTGCCAAAATTAGATGGAGAACTGGGGCAGGGAGTGCTGATCTGGTGCTCTCCTCTTGGACAAAATTCCCACTGAAGCTGCTGTCAAACCTGGCCTGGGGAGGGAGGAGAACTGGAATCCAAGAACTTGTTTTCCGAGATTGGAAAACAAGGGAAAGGGGAGGGGTGGTGGCAGGTGCCACTGCAGACCTGGAGCACCCCAGCTGCTCAGAGAGGGTTTCCCCAGCCCCAAGGGGAGCCAGCCCTGCTGCCCATGGGACACACCACCCAGTGTAAAATCAATGTCTTGTGTTTATGAGTCTGCACCGTGCTCAACTGTTTCAAGCCAATTTTTGCAGGTGATTCCTAATTATATGCTGCTAGTCACAGCCCACAAAAAGCTAATGAAACCCTTGCCATCAATTAAATGTAGTTTCTGCATGCTGAGGCAGAAGCAAGGAAGGTAAAAGACGAAGTCACCAAATTTTCCTCTGGCTCCAGCTATGGGAGCCAGCTCTGGAAACTTCTCAGAACCTGGGCAAAACCAAATAAGATGACCTAGACCTGAACTAGGGGTAAGAAAAGTTTTCTATTTATTCTCTGGTGTGTGCAGTTCTGAAGGGTACAGAGAGCTCTTCTCACTATTCTGATGACCTGAAGGCATGTGTTCTAGGAAATGGTGTAGGGCTGAAATCATCCAGCCATGAAATTTGCAAGTAAATGGATACTTATAGACTAAAAAAATCCAACAAAAGCATGGAAAATGGGGCCCAAGGACACTGCCTCTTTCAATGCTGCTAAGCAGTGGTAAGAATAATGTAGTATAAACAAATTTTTCTTCCATTTGCAAGGATGTGTGTTTACTTTCTCCTCTTGTATTAGCTGCTATGTGTGTTAAGTGTCTCTACAGATATTATGTATACACTGAATCACACACAATATCCTTCAAAGTCAGTGGAAGAACTCGCACACCAGTGGGTTTCAGACAAAAACCCCCTCCTCACCCCTCATTTCTCCCAGGAAAGCAGAGAGCTCTGTTCCCAAGGTTGTCAGAAGAAGTAAGCCACATAGTTTCAGGCCAGTTTGTCCACGGTGGTCTGACGGCCGTGGTGTGCTTGTGCAGAGAACCCTTCCAATTAGTTCATCTAGGAAAGGAAAGCCGATAGTCCGCTCCCCAAACAGTGCTAGTGAGAGGAGAAGTTGAGCCTTTGACATCTTACTGCTTTATTTCACCCAGCAACACCTCTATTAAAAACTCTCTGCAGTATTTCTGTGTGGCGTGGCGAGCCAGCCAGCAGCAGGGGAAGAGGCAGGGCTCTGATTGAGGTAAGACCTTGCCTGCCCAGACTGAGAGCCTGCGTGTCAGGGTGCTGCACGTGCACCTCAGCACACCTGGGCTGGGGACCCCCACACCGTGCAGCCCTCGCAGCCCCTTCCTACAGACCCCATCCCTGCAAGGACCACCTGCCTGAGGGGGCTGTGGGCAGCTGTGCAGTGCAGGGACTGGGCATCGGTGGCCTTGGTGCCCCGGGGGCGGTGGGCATGCATGGTGGGCACTGGGCGTCGTCATGGAATCATAGAATTGTTTTGGGTGGGAAAGACTTCGAAGATCATCAAATCCAGCTGTTAACTCAGTACCGCCAAGTCCACCACGAAACCGTGTTCCTAAGTGTCACATCGACACGTCTTTTAAGTAGCTCCAGGCATGGTGACTCCATCACTTCCCTGGGCAGCCTGTTCCAGCCTTCACCTTTCAGTGAAGAAGTATTTCCTAACATCCATCCTCNGCTGTGGGCAGCTGTGCAGTGCAGGGACTGGGCATCGGTGGCCTTGGTGCCCCGGGGGCGGTGGGCATGCATGGTGGGCACTGGGCGTCGTCATGGAATCATAGAATTGTTTTGGGTGGGAAAGACTTCGAAGATCATCAAGTCCAGCTGTTAACTCAGTACCGCCAAGTCCACCACGAAACCGTGTTCCTAAGTGTCACATCGACACGTCTTTTAAGTAGCTCCAGGCATGGTGACTCCATCACTTCCCTGGGCAGCCTGTTCCAGCCTTCACCTTTCAGTGAAGAAGTATTTCCTAACATCCATCCTCAACCTCCCCTGGTGCAACGTGGGGCCGTTTCCTCTTGCGCTATCTATCGCTTGTTACCTGAGAGAAGAGACCGACCCCCACCTGGCTACCACCTCCTTTCAGGCAGTTGTAAAGAGCGATAGTCACCCTCGACTCGCCTTTTCTCCAGGCTGAACAGCCCCAGCTCCCTCAGCCGCTCCTCCTCAGGCTGCTGTTCTCCATGTCCCCGACTGGGAAGAGGCTCCTTTCCCGCTGGGCATCCCCCTTTCCTGCCCGGACAGCGGGGCTGGCGGTGCGGGGGGGAGCCGGGCGCTGTCCCACGCCCCGAGGCGCTCCGGGACTCACACTAATAATAGAAATAATAAGGATAATGGTTTAGGGAAGCGGAGTCTCCCGCCTCCCGCCGCGCCCCGTCCCTGCGGAGCCGGAGCCGCTGCCGCAGCGCCCGGGGCCGGCCGGGGCAGCCCCGCCGCGGGATCGGGGGGCGGTGCGGAGAGGCTCGGCTTGTGCAGCCCCCTCCCTCCCGTCTCCCCTCCTTCTCTTGCCTCTCTCCTCCCCTCTCTCCCTCCTCCCATGCCAACCTGCTGCCGCCTTTGTCAGCGCAGCCCGGCGCTATGGCATCCTGCTGGGGCTTCAGGCTCGGGCTCTTCCTCCTTCTCCTCCTCCTCCTGGCCGGGAAGCGGCTGCTGCAGCGGCAGATCCAGCCGTGACGGCCGCGCTCCCCGCGCCACAGGCAGGCGGAACCCGCAGGTGAGCCCCAGGTGCGGCAGGGGGGCGAGGAGGGGTGGGCTGGGGGAAAGGGGCGCCGAGGACAAGCGGCCCCCGCTCTCCAGCCCCAGGGATGCTTTGGGTGCAGGGGAGCGGGCTCAGCACCGGCTCCCCACGCCGGGCTGGGAGAAGGAGGAATAAGTGCAGGTAAGAGACCCCCGCAGCCCCTGTGGTCCCCACGGGTGCCCTGGGGTCCTGCCTTTTTGTCAAGCTCTCTGGGAAAGGGGATACTCCAAAATCTTGAAACTCCGTCTGGGACTTTGGCAGCTCCACTTCAGTCCCGCACAGGTGGATCTGCCCGAGGGGAGCAAGTGGGTGACCCCAGGGCTGACCCCCAGGGCTCCCAAACCCCAGGCAGGGAGTCTGAAGGGATGGGGAGCAGGGAAGCTGGACCCGCCAGGGTGAGGGAGCAGTCAGGTCCGGGGTGGCAGTGAGATTGCTATAGGTTTGCTGTGCAAAAATCCAGGTTGCCCACAGATGGGATAAATGGCTCACATTTAATTCAATTAGACTTTTTTGTGTCTGTCTGTTAGTGTTTTCAATGGTGTCTCCTTATACAAAAATTTCTGGTAAAAATGTGGCTTGGATGTGCTCTAATAATGCATTGGGAGGACAGTATTTGTGTGTGTCTGTATGGGCCAAGAGTTGGCAAAGAACAACCAAGAGTATATGATGCAGTAATAATTTAAGTAATTTATTTCACAGTTTTAGAACGATTGTTTGCACTTTCCCAGATCATAGAGATACCTTAACCTGGATTGCATAACTGAACCATGCAAATAATCAGCCTGATGTTACTGTGCAAGAAAAATCTATGTCAAACCTTGTTCGACTTGAGCCCTGGCACGGCTGTGCGGGTCCACTGCTTTTATCCACAAGTTCCCTATTAATTTATGCGCTCAGATCCTTTAAAAACCGCTGAATTCTGGCGTGTTGGGGAAGCTGAGGTGTTGTGCAGAGTCCTTTTACGGCAGAGCCTGCCTCTGTAAAGGAGCTGGGTTTGTAAAGCGCGGTTTTCCTGGGCTCATTCACACAAGGCAAGAGCCAGAAAACAGGAACTTCTTCCAGTGCTGTTCCCAGCGACCCCCGGTGAACCTCGGAGGAGGTCGGCACTGGGATGCCCGGGAGGGTGCAGGATGTGCATCGTTCCCGTGCACGACAGCAGCGAGCCACTGGCGAGAGCCGGGGCACAGGCACCGTGAGCTCCCAGCACGCAGGTGTTCGTTCCCTTCGGCTCTGGAGGAGTGAATAAAAACCACACCAGCGAGGCAGGGAGCCAGCACCCACCTCCTGCCTGCCCCGGGGACTGAGCCCACCCTGCTCCTGCACAGCCCAGGAGGCAGTCCGGAGGAGACAGCCTGTGTCAGACTGGTCAGGAGGACTTTTCTCTTCAATGAAAGGCGGAGAGGAGCAGTTGCCATTGCAGGGCTCCAGAGTGCGTGTTTTAGTTTTCTTTTTAACGAGCAGCAGAAGGCTGGAGGGAGGAGGAGGAGGAATAAGGTGTGCGGAAACGGGCATTGTTTCCCCGAGTGCCAGCTCCCGTGTCTGTGTGCAGTGGAAGCCAGATGGGGCTCGAGGTCCCCCTTCCTTCATCAGAAATTTCTTAATGTTTTGACAGAGAAATGGATTTGTGAGTGTGGGAGAAAACAAAAACTGAATTCCATCTCGATGGGTTACGTTTCATGTGAGGCAAGCGTTGCCTGCCTTGTTTTATAGTATCTGGTGTTGGGAAGACAGGCTGAATGATTTATGAGCTCAAGTTAATAGTAAAGCAGCATATCTCTGCCTCTGTATTAATGTTCTCCTGTGCTGAAGTAGCTGGCTCTTTCTCAGGAATTTGTGCAAGGATCACTCGCTGTCTGCTGTTGCCGTAGTGGCGTTCTAGGGTGGCCCGTTAGTCACCGTGGGGGGAACAAAACAAGGACGCTGTTTTCTTCTCGGCTGGCAAATCAAAGGGAGAGGGGAAATGATGACTCCAGCAGTCACATCTGTGTATTAGCTGCACCTGCTGTGGATATTGGGAAATGGGGAGAGCAAATGTCAGTGGCACAAAGAACAGGGAAGGAAATGAAGGAGGAAATAAGAGAGGAAGATAATGTGGTCTGTCTGCCAGTGGCCATGATTCAGACTCGTGCAGGGCACCTTGCCACCCTGCAGCTGCTCAGGGAAGTCAAGTGGTGGGACTGTCTCTTGAATCCTCTGCTGGGGTTTATCTGCCCCAGTGTGTGCTGCCCTTAGCCCATTTGGCAGAGCAGGGTTTGGGCTGAAGGAGTCACAGGGAAGCAGCCAGGGCAGCTGGGAAGCAGTACTTATTTAATGAATTCCTGTGGATGGCAAATTTATAGGACGTGAGGGGACCACCCCCACCCCAGTGCTGATTTGGGAGGTGGTGAGGAGGGAAAGTGCATTCTGGCTTTTGTGCAAGGAAGCAAGCTGCATGAAAGAGTCTGCAGGTTCCCCTGGTCTGGAGAACCACAGGGGAGAGGTTTCATGGAGGCTTGGTTCCTAAAGACACCAGAAAATAGAACAGTATATTCCCTTTGTGCAGCAGAGAGCTCCTCTGGGGATGGAGGTTGCAATCGTAATATTCTTGGACTTCTCCTCCAGAGGCTGAGACAGTGGGTTAGTGGTAAGATGAGAGCTCAGTTCATTGCTCCTGGTGCAGGGCAAGAAGACATCGATTTGTGGTGAGTCTGGAGCTCATCTGTGTGCAAGGAGAGCCAGCCCCCATCGACTGGCTGTGCAATGTGATGCTGTACAAGTCCATGCTGGGATATAATTGTGCTATTAGAGCAGCAAATGTCAAATCTTGGGAAGCTGAGTCAAAGCAACCCTTCCAGTGTTAATATAAGAGAATCATTAAGGATGAAACGTTAAGTGGCTCCTTTGGTCAGAGATGGTCTTGGCTGAAGATAAATAAGCTAGATCCCATCCCTGTGTCTAGAAAACTCCATGTGTCTGGAGACCAAAGTCAGTTTGAGGGGGTGTTTGGAGGGTGCATGTGGCTGCTGGCAGTGAGGGTAAGGCATGAGGGCATTGGTGGAATTGAGGCCATCTGAGGAGACCCTGTGCTGCTGCTCTTGCTGTGGGTGCTCTAATTCGCTCTGCTGCTTTTGATTGATTGGTGACCCTGTACCCTCTTTAAAAGGCCTTCCTGTGCTTATTTCAGAGCTCTGCATTTATGTGCCACGTCTGGGTCTATTCTGGTCCTGCTTTGAGTGATAATGAATGAACGTGGACATAACAGCTGAGATGGTGCATGGCCAAGTGCTTGGCACCCGGGATGTGGCAGCTCCTGGGGTGGCCTGCCAAGAAGCACCTGTCTCTGTTGCAGGCTGTTAGGAGGCTTGACAAGAGACAGAGGAGCTCAATGTGCCACTAAAAATTTTGGCACTAGGTTTTTACATCCCTGAACCAGGAAACAAGATTTCAAGGCCCTTATATATTATCTTTATGGGGTAGTACGTCCTGTTCTTCACAGCCCGAATCTGTTGATGCTCTGGTAGCAGCAATGTTTCGGATGCTCTGGAACAAGGGAGCACCCATTTCCACACTGAGGCTGAAGCCCAGAGACACCTTTCGCACCTAAAGTGCTCTCACACCAAAAAGCTGTTTGTGAACAGCCAAGGGGTGAAAAGGAAATTATTCCAGCTCCTAGCTAGCTTTCTTTTCCTCAAGGCCTAAATCTGGTTTTGCAACCTGCCTTTTCAATTTCCACCTCCCATAGCTGAGTCTCAGTTGAATGAACTGGCTGAATTCCCACCTGAGCAGGTTCAACTCTCTCCTGGTCACCCTTGTCTCAAAGCCTTTGTCACCTCCCTGACCTCCCACTGCTTTATAGCTGACTGCCACCTGCCAGGCTTGGGTCTGTGAGCCCAGGGTCTGGACTGAGCTGACCCAGTCTAGCAGAGCTCTCCTGCTTGGTGTGCCGCTGCCTTACTGCATGGGTATGGATTGGGGTTCCCAAAACAAGGCTCCTTGTTGGTGCTAAGTAGAAGCAACATCACTCAGCAGTCTTGCAGATCAGGCTGCACCTGAGTTTTACCAGATTCATAGTGTTTAGAAACCTGAATTGAAGTTAAAACCTCTGGTGGTGCTAAAAATGGCTTGGTACAAAGCAAAAATTTTCAAGAAGCTGTGCCTAGGATATCCTCACTGGGATGAGAAAGACAGAGAGGTGGGGAACAAAATGGGTTACCACTTTTCAAAAATACATTATTGCAAACTGGCTACTTGTGTGTTTTAGCAGGAGTGTGAGTGGGGAGAAGGCAGGCTGCTGACAGGCCAGTGCAGGGAGTGCAGGGTGTGCATCAGGCTGTGAAAATGCATATCCAGGTGAGGAGTTTGCAAGGAGCTGTGAATTTGCAGATAGAAGGAGATAGTTGCTTTTGTTGGTATTCAGCCTGGAGGTGACAAAAAGACATATTTTCACTGCTGTCCCAAGTGTCAGATTTATAACATGCAGAAAATTGACTAGCAATGCCAGTCCCCTGGCAGCTGGGAATGCCTCTGAGCCCCACATGTAAAGTTTATTCTGTGAGGATGACCTGGGTTACAATGTAAGATCTAGCCAATAGTATGTATTCTCTTATCATCTTCACCAGCTGTTAAAGTGGGTGGGGCACTGCTCGTTACCTCCTCCCATGACTCATCCTTGATAACTTCCTCCGGGTGTTATCTCTGTGGGCAATTAAGGACCCACCACGTGACTCATACGTCAGCCCATTGTGAGCTGCTCCACCCAGGGGGAGGAGCCAAGTGTTCCCACCTGGATCTAATCAGGGGTTTGAAACGGCACAAGCAACCCTTTCTTACTGGATTCCCAGAGGACAAGAGCTTTTCTCCAGGAAAAATCCAGTCTTGGTTTCCCCCCATTCTGTATTCTGGAAAAAAAATCCAGTCTTGTTTTTCCCCCAGTCTGTATTCTGGAAAAAAAATCCAGTCTTGGTTTCCCTCCATTCTGTATTCNAAAATCCAGTCCGGGTTTTCCCGCGAATCCATTCCGTACTCCGGGAAAAGTCCAGTCCGGGTTTTCCCGCGAATCCATTCCGTACTCCGGGAAAAATCCAGGCCGGGTTTTCCCGAGAATCCATTCCGTACTCCGGGAAAAATCCAGTCCGGGTTTTCCCGAGAATCCATTCCGTACTCCGGGAAAAATCCAGTCCGGGTTTTCCCGCGAATCCATTCCGTACTCCGGGAAAAGTCCAGTCCGGGTTTTCCCGCGAATCCATTCCGTACTCCGGAAAAAGTCCAGTCCGGGTTTTCCCCCATGCCGTATTTTGGGGGGCTGTGTCAGAAGTATCAAATCAATTACAAATCTCTTCTCCTCTGGTCAGCGGCGGGATGATTAAAAGCGGGCAGAGCAGGTGGGTTCCTCGCTCTCGTTAGCCGGGCAGGGCGGGGTCATTAACAGAGGGCAGGGCAGGTGGGTTCCTCCCTCGTTAGCCGGGAAGGGCGGGGTCATTAACAGAGGGCAGGGCAGGTGGGTTCCTCCCGCTCGTTGGCCACGCCGGCGCAGGGCGGGGGGTGATTGGTGTGATTATCATGTGAGTTAAACTCGGCCAGATCCCACGCAGAGCTCAATGATGAACAAGTTTTCAGACTTCTTCAAAGTGGCCTTGCCGCCTCCATCTGCTTCACTTTTTACTCTCCAACGACAGACTGATGTCTGACAAACACTACATTAAAACTTTCCTACCTCTGTGACAAAATACTTTTCCCAGTGCCGATCACCTCTGCTCTGGTCACAGCTGGTTGAAATGGGGTTTATTTTTCCTTTAAGAAGTGATCCTGCAAAATGTGCCTGTATCTACATGCCCTCCTTACAACCCAGGAAAGCTTCAGTTGAGAAAATTTCACATCCAGCAGTATTCAATGCTATAACAACATGCTGAATTATTTACTGCATCTAACAGAATTTGTTTTAAAAAAACTGCTATTCTGATTATTGCCTGGATCCTGCTCACCTCAGGTTTGGTGCTTTTAACAGTGAACTAGAACAGTGCATTAAATTCCTGATTATTGGCAGAGCAGCTCTCCTATTTTTCACTACTGCTCATGTGAATAAGGAAAACTCAGCTAAGGCAGGCTTGCAGAATTTGGCCAGAGCTTGAAATACTAGCAGGAACCTTTCATCTAAAAAAGCTGAAATACATGAGGCTGGACCAAAACAAAAGGGTGAAACAGCAACACTGGGATGTGCTGGTCCTCTGCAGCTGCTGGTGTTCAGTCCCATCCTGAGTGCCACCACACCTCTGACACGGCCAATTTCTCTGGTCTTTGAGCATGTCAGATTAAGTTTCACTTGAATTGCATAGAGCTGAATGTACATGCAACTACAATTCATATTAAATGTAACTTTACAAATACTGAATCTGGAAATACTGCCTATTACACTCGTTTCCTTTACCAATTCAAAATTTCACATTTGGTCTCCATCAGCCTAGGAAAAAAACACTAAAAATATTGCTTAGACTATTCCTGAGCAATGTTTTTATGCACTGTAAAATACTCTACTTTATTACTACATTTCTTAATATTCTCACTTTTTAAACTACATATAAATCCATGCTTTGAAATTTTACAAAGCTGAAGATCTGGTAGGCACAATGAAAGATAGAAACAGCTAAGCATCTTAAATCCAAGATGAGCTCACCAAGAGAAGTGCAATTTAGCTAAATACATAATGTACTCTTTATTATTTGCTACTTTTTCATTTTTTATTTCAACGTGAAGGATCCACTTGCAGAATCTGGTTCATCAGACCTCAGCTCACATCTCATGAAGAATGTGACTGATGGCTGGGGAGGAAAATATGCTGACCAGGATTTTAAAGTGAAAGCGAAAAATGTTCTTTAGGCTTGTTTTGTATTCGTTCAGGTAACTATTCGTTAGTGAAAACTGAAGTACTCTGGCTTCTGATACAGACAGCAATCACTGGTGTGTAATGTCAGGGCAGGAGATGAAACAGGAGCCCTGGATTCTGGAGTGGTGCTCAGGAGCCCTGAGGTTTTTGACCAGAAGGTGCCTTTTAGAATGAGGAATAATAAACCTTGCAATGTTTCAGTGCACCTTCAGTGCTTTGCCATTTGGGTGGATATTCTGCACTTGATGAGGAGAGGCCAGTTCCAGGGGTCATCTAAGGGTGGGAGTGAATGGGGGAAGATACCATACCTTTTTGGGAAAGGGAAAAGACTTTGGTCATTTCTATCAGTAAGAATAACAAGGACAGAGTGGCCAAACATGGTAATTGGCAGACTGCATCATCCTGTGCTCTGTCTTTCCTAGCAGCCAAGAGCAGAGATGACGACAAGGATATTCACAATAGAAGGATGAAAATCAACATCCTTTCCTAATCCGTAATAGCTGAAGGTTGGTTTCAGCTCTGAAAGTGCAGGGGTTTATATTCTCCCCGAGATGTTTGCTTGTGTTGGCTGTGCTTGTTCAAGCTATTCCTGTAATCCACATAAATGTGCAGCTCTTGCTCTTCACCTCTGCCCTGTCATTTCGGGATGGTGGATGGAAATGCACTCCTAGGCTTCACTGGGAGCGCATCACTGAAGAGGATATTCTCTGTCCTTGATATTTCTCTGTCTTCAAATCCATCCTGATTGGCAGCCAGCCCTCTAGTATCTGCTGGATTGGTTTCAAGGTTCAGTAGGATTTTTTTTTTTTAACTCCTTCTGTTCTTTGGTAAATTTTGGCCTTGAGAGCTGAAACGGGGCTCAAACAGACTTTTCACATGGGACCTGGCAACTTTTCCATTCCTGCACCTTATACTTAGGAAAATGTATTTCTGGAAAAAATATGTCAAGATATCCAAAAGAGATAATTCAGAGTAGAGGAGAAAATAGTGGTTTAAAGTAAGCAAGATGGTAATTATGTGCTCAGATAACTTCTAAAAACATGTCAGAAGTTTATTGTCAGAAAATCTGCCTCCGAGCCATTTGCATTTCAGATATGAAAGTATGTCATGGTGCAGTAGATCAGCCCTGGTTAGGCTGGCACTGGAATTATGCAATTTGATGCTCAAACTGTGCTTTGAACCTCTCACAGGTTGGTAAGAAATTCTGTGATAGTCCCATAGCAAGCAGGCTGGGATTGTCTATCTGCCATTAGTTCAGCCTCTCCAAAGCTTCTGCTGGGTATTCACTTGGTTGCTTTAGTAGACATTGGTATTAAGGAGCCTTCTTGGATAAAACCCTGATTCCATTAAAGCATTGATTTATTGGATGCTAGGATTACAGCCTGAAGTTCAGAACATGAGAATGGGTTATAAAAGCAAGCCCTGGACTGCATGGTCAGGGAGTCAGGCCCCATCTCTGGCTGAATTGCAAGGCCCTGGGTATTATCTGTGGGTGACTGACAATCTTTTCTGTGTTGCTGTAGAGGTGGAACGCAGTTTCCAGGCTAAACGGCAACATACGCTTAAGCCATGGAGTCCAACCAGGAATCCTCACTCTTCCTGGTGAAGATATTGGAGGAGCTGGACACGAAGCAGAATACTGTTTCTTACCAGGATCTCTGCAAGTCCCTGTGTGCAAGGTTTGATTTATCCCAGTTGGCCAAGCTCAGAAGCGTGCTGTTTTACACTGCCTGCCTGGATCCTAATTTCCCAGCGACTTTGTTCAAAGACAAAATGAGATGCACTGTAAACAATCAGCAATCAAAGAAAATCATGGTTGCAGCAGATATAGTAACAATATTCAACCTCATACAGATGAACGGGGGAGTGGCCAAGGAGAAGCTTCCAGTTGCAAGGCACAAAGTGAAGAAGAAGGAGTCCTTCGAGTCCTGCAGGTCTGACACAGAGATCTGCAATGTGGCAGACTGCGTGCCTGACTGTGTGCCCAACTGCGAGCTCAACGACCAGGACTTTAACCGGGGCTTTCCAGTCAGAAGGTCTTCAAAATGCAGAAAGATGGACTGCAAAGACTGCCAGCAGTTCGTCCCCTCATCAGAACCCAACTTCTTGCTCGGTGTTAATAAGGACATGAAGGGCCGGGCTGCCTCGCTGGACAGGCTGCAGGCACTGGCGTCCTACTCCATCGCCACGTCCCCACCATGTGAGATGCAGAGTACATACTTCCCCATGAACATTGAAAATGAATCTATTTCGGACCAGGATTCCTTGCCTATAAGCGCAGGCATAAAAGAAACTTTCATTTCAAATGATGAGCCTTTCGTGATGCAGTCATGTGTCCAGAAAAGAAATATATTCAAAGAAGATTTTCATAATCTGATTACGATATCTCCCAACTTAATACCATCCAACAAAACACCAGAAGATGGACACAGAGAGCCTCAGAACAGGAAAGAAAGCTCTAAGCAGACTTTTTTCAACCACAGCTTTGAAATGCCATACAGCAGCCAATACTTGAATCCAGTTTATTCTCCTATACCAGACAAAAGGCGAGTGAAGCATGAAAGTTTAGATGATCTTCAAGCTTCAACATATTTTGGCCCAACTACTGTTCTTGGGCCCCAGGAAACCAAAAAGTGGACTGGAAAGCCAACCAAGCAAACTGCCTGGCCAGCCAAAAGCTGGAGTTTAAATACTGAGGAGGTCCCTGACTTTGAACGCTCATTTTTTAACAGGAAGCAGTCTGAGGAGAAACCACGATACCAGAGTTCGAGCAACCCATCTCCAAACTTTCCTTCAGTTGACAGGCACCAGTCCTACCTAAACACAAAGGATCAGCAACCAATTATGCAGGCAAACTATGCTGTGAAACCCAATGGGCATAAACCTAAGGAGATTCCTTCCATTCTAGATGTGGAGAAACACGAGCCAGTCAAAAAGTTTAAGGATAAAAGCATTAACTGTACTTCCGTGCAGATCTTAAGCATCGACAGGACCATGAGTGTTGGGACACAAACAGAGCAGCAGGTTCTGGACCACAAGAAGTGCAAGGATTTGTGTGCAGCAGGCCAAGCCAAGTACGGCGAGCGGCACTCTCTGAAGCAGTCGGATGATGACTCCGAGATCGTGAGTGATGACATCAGTGACATTTTCCGGTTTTTGGATGACATGAGTATCAGCGGGTCCACCGGAGTGATGCAGTCCTCGTGCTACAACAGCACTGGCTCCTTGTCTCAGGTGCATAAATCAGACTGTGATAGCTCGCCTGAGCACAATTTGACTAAGATCTCCAATGGGAGTGCCTGTAACAAATTGGATAAAGTGGTCAGGGCGGATGTCAGTAGCACAGATGATGAACTGAAAACGAGTGTCTGCAAATTAGTCCTGAGGATTGGCGAAATAGAGAAGAAACTGGAATCTCTCTCAGGTGTCCGAGAAGAAATCTCTCAAGTCCTGGGAAAACTAAGCAAGCTGGATCAAAAAATCCAGCAGCCAGAGAAGGTCAGTGTACAAATAGATCTCAACTCTTTGACAAGCGATGCCGCGTCAGATGAGAGCAACTCCCCGCAGATATTTCAGTGCCACAACACTCCTCATGGAGGCAAGCTGGAGAATAATCCAGAATGGTGCTGTTCAGATGCCAGTGGAAGTAATAGCGAGAGTCTTCGAGTAAAAGCCTTAAAAAAAAGTTTGTTTACTAGGAGATCATCAAGATCATTAACAGAAGAAAACAGTGCAACCGAATCCAAAATAGCAAGTATTTCAAACTCTCCCCGAGACTGGAGAGCTATTACTTACACCAACCAAGTTGGCATTACAGAGGAGGAGATGAAAGAGAGAGATGGAGGAGAAAATAAGGACTGGCACAGGAAATCTAAAGAGGTAATTTCAACTTTAACTCACGTAATAAATGCTTAAAAATAATGTCATTATGAATATCTTCACAGTCATTGCAAGCCTCAGGGTATGACAATGCTTTGCCCTGCCATGTTATGCCTGCCTTTATTGTTACCATAATTGAGTGATTTTGTACCTGTAGGTTCTTGCTTGGCAGCTGCAAAATGGCCAAGTTGCTCCTTAAAAGCTTTGCTTTTTTGCAAAGGGAGGGTGGTAATGTGGGTGGCATGCTGGAAAGATGATGGTATTCTTCATCATCAGTAGCAATATAAGGAGGCCTGGTAATGACCTTGGTGAAAAGGGTGTTGGGAAAATTGAAATTCTCTAGTGATTGTTTTAGAGGGGATATTTTGAAATTGAATTGTGATGGCTTTTATCAGAGAAGTATGTACATATTTAAAAGCCAACAAAATAGATTCATGGATTCAAATCCCTCAAGGAAAAAAACCCTTGTATGTATACTGTGAGATATTCACTGTAGCTATGTTTTCTCTGTCTATCTTTCATGGCCATTTAAATTACTCTTAAGCCTCCTGTTGTGGAAGTGCAGAGTAGCTGTGCTCTTGGTTTGGCTGGGCAGAAGATCCCAGCAGCTGCCCAGTGCCCCCTTCACTGACCCCATGGCTGTCCTGGCTGCCCTTGTGCCGGGCTCTGGGTGCTGCTCTGTTGAAAGTGCATGGGGTGGGTGCTTGTTTCTGTTTGGGGAGGGGGTCCTGCAGCCCCTTATCAATTGTGACCACACAACAGGCATGCTGTGTCTCCTTACAGAGGGGTGTGAGGGCAGAGAAGGGTTGAGAAAAGAGAGAAAGAGGTTTGGTGAAAATAAGTGTGGTTGGGTGAACAAGAAACCACAAACCATGGGTATTGCTAGACTGCAGAGGGGGAAGAAGGCCATCCTTAGTAAGCCCAAAGCTTGGCTTTTCTGTAGATTGCTCTGCTCAGGATGACATGCTGACTTTGAGAGACCCTTCCAGACTCCCTCAGTGGACTGTGGCTGACACTGGATAGTACCATGGATGCTGCAGTGTCAGGCTGGGGGCATCCCTCAAGACTGCTTCATGTTAGGATTTTATCCGGAAACAGAAACCTGGAAGCCTGCTTGTGTCTCTCAGCTTTTGCAGACCAGCTGGGCTTCTCTGGATGTCAGGGCCATTTTCAGAATAGTTTTTTGATCTGTAAACAGCACAAAACCTAAATTTCTTCTGCTGCATCAGCATTGTGTTTGTGTTACAGTAAATGTGGAGTTGTGTCTGTAAAATACCTCTTTGGTTTGGCTGTGAGAAGAAGGGGGGCAAGTGGATTAGGGCCATCCAAAACTTTTGTCCTAGCTGGTAAATTTTTTTATCATTTGGTGATTCTGAAAGGAATGTCTCTGTCTTTTGTGTTTAACTCCCTCATAGTCTTGTTTTTTTCTCTCAAATTCTTTTGAACCCTATTGCAGGCAGACAGGCAATACGAAATCCCACAGCCACATAGACTCTCTAAACAGCCAAAAGACGCTTTCTTGATTGAACAAGTCTTTAGTCCTCATCCCTACCCTGCATCACTCAAGTCACACATGAAAAGCAACCCACTCTACACAGACATGAGGTTGACAGAGCTGGCTGAAGTGAAACGTGCCCAGCCATCATGGACCATAGAGGAATACACGAGGAATTCGGGGGATAAAGGCAAGATTGCAGCCTTGGATCTACAAGTGAGTCCCATTTGTTTAATTTGCATGGCTTGATTGCAAAAGGATGTTGCCAGAATATGCATTTAAGAAGGGATTTGGATAGCTCAGGAAAGAGCTGTGAGTTGTTGAGCCTCTAATCTTGCTGATCCCTATCCATCCTGGCCAGGGACAATGAAGAATGTGGATGTTTCATGGCTGAATGGTGATCCTTGACAGGTTGATGCTCCCAGCTTATTCTGCAATGAAGAGATGGCTTCTAAGCCATTGTGGCTTTAGTAGCTCTAAAGAAGAGTTGGAGAATAAGGGAGTGCAGGGGTGAACTGGTCCCTAACTGCAGCAAGGCAGAGTGGTGCAGGAGCTGAAACTGCTGCCTTTTCCTCTGTGTTCTCTGAATTATTCACAGGGAGTTGCAGTGTTAGGGTTTTATTTTTTTTCCATTTTACTAGGAAGACGAGACATAAAATCCTTGTAGAAGATGTTCAATACCATGACTGGTTTTGAAACATGTCACTGTTGCAGCTTTGAAGTGGCTGTTGGAAACCAGCCAGGCAACTAATGGTGTGTCTAGTTTGTGTTTTGGTTCAGCTTGTAAGTGTGCAGGCTCTTGTGCAACAAGCACAGAAGACAAATTCAAATTTTGCATTTACATTTTCCCGACACAAAATCACAAAGCTGACGTAAAATGAGCACCCACATTGGATACCCTGTGTAGTCTGATAATCACAACACATCTTTTAGGAAGGAAGATACCTGAGCAGAGGTTTAAAGAGGAAGCCTGAAGGATGACATCCAAAATGTGTAAAGACCAAAGAAATGTTGCATTTCTTAGTCTCGAAGCCCAAAATGTGTCACACAATGAAATCCACACTGATGTGCAAATAACTGTGTATCATTTATATGCACTTTGACAGTAGAATGTAGGACCAGTGGGGGGGTCTGATGCTGACCTCAGGCATTTTGGGCTCTGAGGCCAGCAGTCTGTGGGGTGCAGCTGTGCTCAAGCAGGGAGTCTGCTTGTCTCCACAGCTTGTCTGCCAGGGAAGGTGGCGTGGAAAAGTCTGAGACCTTGGTGCTCCACGCCAGCCCTCGGTGGCTCGGTGCTGAGGTACCTAAGCCAGCTCCAAACCCATCAGAGTAATCCCTAGGAAAGCATCAGGATGCTGTGCCTCAGGACCCCAAGCTGGCTCATTTGGATTTGAAAGCATCACCCACACGGTGTTGTAGTGCAACTCCCGTGAGTGTTTGTGCAGGAATTTGTGCACAACAAATTCACCTCCTTGCTTGGCTCATGCAAACTTCCCTGTCCTCACCAAGCCCTACTCCTTTCTGTGCCTAAAGTGCCCTCGGAGAGAAACCAAGCAGCACAGGGACCAGCTCCCTGCTGCTTTTTGGGTTTTAAAAGCTTTAGAGGGCTTACTCAATTCCTAAGCCTGGTGTGGCAGATTGTATGCTAGAGTAGGAATAGGCTGGTAGAAGTTCCTCTGCAGCAGGCAGCCACAAAGCATCCCTTACCTGCTGTGTGAGGCAATAAGGGAGGTGATATTTGGGAGCAAAACCCCTCTGGGAGAAGTGTTCTCCATCTGCTCCTCATCGGGCTGTTTTGTTCTCTGTAAGCAGCTCTGTGTGACTGTGAGCAAACCAGAGAAATTGGCTTATTGCCATCATTTATCTTTAGGATAAAGGTGATAGAAGTTTACTGGTTTGATTCTCTCCCTCCAAAAAGACTGTCAGAATTGCACCTACCCCGCAAAGCCCATGTCTAGACTTTATAATGGAGCTTACTGACAAACTTAAAAAATAGACACAGACTGATGAGTGGGGTTTTTTTTCCCAGTGATTAAGTTTATTAGAACTGAAAGTAAATACATTATGCCTTAATGAACATTCCTACGTCTGGCAATGAAATGGGAAAGGAAGCTGATTAACAGTAATGGGCCTTTTTAATAATGCATCTTCCTTCTGAAGTAGTTAAAAGGTCAATGCCAAGGCACAGGGGTCCAAAACTGCAACCTCCTTGAAGCACAGTATGCCTGTCTTTGGGAGTTTTCTACCTTTGTTTACTTAAAATTTCTCCTGGAGCCTGACAAGTCTGCAGGGTTTTCCTCCAAAAAAAGAAATTGCAAAACTGGCCAGGCCCAAAGCTTGTCCCAGGTGTGGGCTGGGTGTGAGATTCATTGCTTTGCTCTGTGTATGATGATCCATTGGGATGAAACAGTGTCAGGCTGTTTTCTGATGCCTTTAGAGATGAGATTGCTGATTTTATTCAGAAGGCTGGAACAGGTCATCCAAAGCCCAAGTGGTGCAATCACAGATGTGGCTGATGGCCTTTGTTTCAGCATCCTAACGCTATCATACAGCTGTCCATAAAATGATCATAAAACCGTTGCTCAATTTTCCTTGTTTATTTCTGAGATCGCTATAAACTCACTTCTTGCAGTAGTTCTGTACATAAAGCAAATACTGCTATCAGGCAAAGCAGAGTTTCAGCCAGTAGCTCATGGCTACAAAATCTGAATTAGTCAATTAAAGGCTTAGTCAAATCCCTCTCAAGTCAGCTGGAGTTTCTTTGCAGGGCCCCACAAGCTTTGGATCAGGACTGTTACAAGGACAGAAGTGGTGTGTGTTAGGGTATTCTCACTGTAATATTTTTATGTGGAATCTTTTTCATTTTTTTTAAGAAATAGACTTTTGGAGCCCCAGATGAAGGAGACAGCTTTGGGGAAATGCTGTCATTTTTCAAAATGTTCTTTTTGCTTTATTCCTGTCTGGTGATAAGTTCAATATAATGTGTAGTGTTTGGGTTTCCCCAGTTTTCCCCCCGTTTTCCTCTATCACAGAGGTTAGAGGGGAAAAAACAAGCAAGGTTGAAATGGAAAGCTTTAAGAGGTCATAAATACTTAGGAATAAAAAGCTGTGAGACATAAAAAATAAATAATTCAGATGGAAATACTGATAAAGTTCTGCAGGTTGCCTGTGTCCCCAGGCATTGCCATTCCAGAGGTGGGTCTGCAAATTGCCCCTGCAGCAGGACTGGGTGCTGGATGGGCTGGGTACTCATGCCCTGCAAGCAAGTCACGGTACCAAAATTAGGGTTAGATTTATAAAATGTAGTGCATGAGGAGCATATATTAAGAACCTTTCCCATCAGCTGAGCTTTAATAATTTAAAAATTATTAACAGTAACAGGCCGGCACTTGCTGACATCTCTGCTGTCAAGCAGATTAAAGAGATCTTGTTTAAATGCCATCCAAGGTGATGAAGCTTCCGGTAAATCAGAGGTACGTGAGGGATTTTGGAGCAGAATCTTACTGTTGCAGGAGTCTATTTTTTGCAGTATTTTGTTACCACTTTCGTCAGCTTTATGGAATTGGGACCAGGAGATGAAGGGGTGTGAGAAGTGGCAGTAACCCACTTTATCCTGACAGCAGATCCAGGTGCAGCTGGGAGGCCTTCAGGCACATCTGCTTTGTTTATTTACATAACTAATGGCAGACCCCAGGCAATTAACAACCGTTTCCTTTTAATTTTTAGACTCAAGAATCTTTAAACCCAAACAACTTAGAGTACTGGATGGAAGACATTTACACTCCTGGCTATGATTCCTTGTTGAAACGGAAAGAAGCCGAGTTCAGGAGAGCAAAGGTTTGCAAGATCGCTGCCCTGATCGCAGCGGCCGCCTGTACGGTTATCCTGGTCATTGTGGTTCCCATCTGTACCATGAAATCCTGAGCCTGGGCACAGAGCTGTGACTCCCAGCCACGTGTGTCTCGGGTAGCTCACGCTGTGTGTCAAGTGTCTGCTGGCAAAACTGTAAGGAGTTCGCTGAGGAACAATGTTCTGAGGATATCCTGGTGGAGAATGCTGTGAATGAAGGCAGAGCGCAGAACAGCTAGAGAAACATTTTTGGAAAAGCCCTATTTTAAATAACAGACTGTGTGGTGAAGTTAATGGGAACTCGGTTCAATTTTTATGCATTTTTAAAAGTGCAATATTTTTTTTTTTTTCCTAAAGAAATGGTATAATGTTTTACAGAATCAGAGACTGATGAGAATCCAGGCAAAAGAGGAAGGTTGTCTGAGCTATGTTGCATTTAAAGGAGGTGTGGGTACATGGAGGTAGCACTGTATAGAAGGGAATGTTCTATATGCATTACATCGGGGAGCTAGGGAACTCTTAACAGCTCTCTACAATGTAGAAAACTCTGAATGTATTGTATTTATTTTATAGTATTTATGTATTTCATGATCATTTGTTTAAAAGCAGACTGTGTAGCTGTGAAAAGAGTTCATTCCTATGTTCAGATTAAAAAGGGCTCTTTGTATTTGGTCTTGCCCTAAGACCCACTCTATCATCACTGAGTACTTAGATAAGTGCAATGTGCTGCAGACCAAAAAGATTATGTTTTAAAGCAATCACAAGAGGTTTTAGTTACTTCTGTTGAATAACATTTGCATTGAGCTGGCAAACTTACCTTGCCAGAAGGGTATTCTTTACCTCTGCAGACAGTGAAGTTGTCTCAATTTCACTCCTGCCAGCAAGCAAAGCTGGCAAATCAAAGCAACACTCTGTTAAAGTTCTTGGAAATGTAATCTGAACAGTTACAATTTTTTTTTTCCCCACAAAGTCTTTGTGCCTTTTTTTAGACTGTAGGTTAAATAGAACTGTGTAATTTTTTGCTATTTTAAGCCCATAACATAAATCACAGCATAATGGGTACTAATGGAGCTTCTTTTCCCACAAGCCTTCTATACAGTTCCGAGTGCTCCTCGAGCAGCAGGGCTGGTGGTTACTGAGCACTTATATTAAGGGCACAATTTCTCAGCACTGGTAGAAACTTGCTGCTGATGCAATGCATTCAGCACAGGGAGATCTTTTGCTTCCCTCTTGCTGATGTACTTAAATCTACTGGGCAGCAAGCAGTCTGTATCCCATGGGAAATGTCCATTCGATGCTTTATCCCAAATGCAAATAGCAGGTTCGATGGAATTCTCAAGCTGGGACAGAAATTGCCTGTCATGGTTAGTGAAGGCAAAAACCCAGACAGTGTTACTCTTCTGTCAAGTTTAGAACAAAAGAAAAAAAAAAAGTATTTTCAGGAAATAATGTGATCTTGCTGGTCCTCTAAGGGAAAGGAGATTCTTTTAGTGAATGCTCTTTATGTAAGGTAATTTGGTTTCTTCAGAAGCAGCCTCCCTGCACAGTGACACAGCAGCTAAGAAAGCACTGGATGCTCCTTCCTCTGGCTCTCTGGGATGTGCTGCACTCACTGTTTCTTTCTGGCTGGTTTAAAAAAAGGATTGAGGGAAGGGTGTGTGGGAGGCGAGGGCTTTGTTGTGACTTTAGATGTGTGTCAGTTCTTTCCTGCAGTTGGAGAGTTGTTTATGTGCTGCTCACGTGCTGTGCTTTATTTAGGGATAGGTGATCCCTGGGACTGTTGATTTATCAGAAAAATAAGTGTAAGCACAGGGTTGGATGTCCCATCAGCAAAGAGAGAACAAGAATAGGCCCACAGACAAAATCTGTGCCTGCCTGGCCTGAATCCTGACCCAAATTCTGTGGCTTTGGCCCATTCTTTATACTAAGATAATTCCTCTTTCCTCCCAGATGCTGCAGGATGGAGTCACAGCAGGGAGAGAGCAATTCACACTGTCTATTTTAGGCTGCCTTTGATTATGGTGTGATTCAGAGCACCTTAGTACAGGAGCTCAGGATCCGTCCGTAGTAAATATAGACAGGTAGAGAAAACCTCTGGGGACAATTCAGAGCTGCCAGCAAGATATCTAATATTAGACATGTGAAAAACACTCTGGAGGACACTGCTCTGCAGTTTACCTCATGCACAATTTAGGTTGATTGTAAATGTAGAAAAACCTATTCCTATTTCAGGTAAGCCCTCTGACACCCCTCCTTGGCTGGTGACAGCAGCACGGGCTGCTGTTGGAGGGAGCAGTGGAGGGGCACAGTGTCAATCCCCCATCTGCCCACACCAGCAGTGACAAGACCCTTGGAGGGGCAGGATGAGTGGGGACAGACCCCCTCCTGCCTTCACCAACCCCTCTTGCACTACCATGAACGGTCTGGCCCTGCTGCCCCCAGCCCCAAATCAGCGCTTTCTCCAGGGCACTTCAGTAATCTGCTTTTAGAAAACACCAACCTTCGGGGAGATAGAAGGATGTGGGAGGTGTTACTGATCACAGGGTTAGTCTGTGCAACTCATCCAGCTGGCACCAGATGAGTCTTTGCATTAGAGGTGCCCAGAATCCTGGGAAGGCTTTTTGCAGGTTATGGAGCTGTGGGTGACGTGAAGCTGGCCCAACCCAAGCACTCAGCATCCCAAACATCCATGCTGCTCCTAATTTATTGAGGTGCTTTTGCCCAACCTTACTTTGCACAAGCAGCCAGTGGCACCCACTCCATTGGTCAGTGGTTTCCTTGCACACCAGACTGTGGTTTGTCATGGATTCCCTCCTGGGGCTCAGTTTGGCTCCTGCAGTCTCTGGAAGCATTTCCATGGTGCCAGGAGCCTGAGGGGAGCTTGGAGAGCAGAACCTGACTCCCTGCTCCGCAAACACCTCTGTGAGCCGCTGCCTTGCCGTCTCCTCCACTCCCTGGCTGCCTCTGGCAGCTCCTTGGCACCACTGGGATGTGCATCCCAAGCCATTCCCAGTGGGATTTGCATCTGGCACAGAGCCCTTCTTAAAAACAGGCAAGGGGATGGAGCCATGGGATGCTGCTGCTGGAGGAGAGCAGCCAGGGAAGGAGGGAGCCTGCACAGAGTGTACAAAGTAGGTGAAATCCTGATTTATTAACCTGCAAGAATATTGTGATCCACCTTGTGAACCAGTTACCAACTAGAATACACTGTATACTATATGATAGACTTTTGTATTAAAAAAAAAAAAAGAAACTAAAGCTATAGGTACATTGTAATCCTTGGTGTGATTGAAAAAGTGTCCTAGATTGTATTACTTAATTAAAATTATGATGAGCATATTGAACTGTTTTTCGTATTTATGCCTTATAAACTTGATATATTACACATGATAAAATGAAACTGCAAGAACTATAAGAAAAGATACTCCATTTTGGGGGCAAATCCCATTTGCTTTTCCTAAAAAAAGAGTGCTGCTTTAAATG
This sequence comes from Dicrurus megarhynchus, assembly GCA_013399195.1. NCBI lineage: Eukaryota > Metazoa > Chordata > Aves > Passeriformes > Dicruridae > Dicrurus > Dicrurus megarhynchus. The sequence goes on along the minus strand of VXAD01002803.1, from coordinate 1,029,896 downwards.
AGCGTAATAAATCATGTGTGCAGAAGAGCAAGAGTAGGATATGTCCCCAAATGACTTTTTAGGATTTTTTTTTTTAAATGGGGCTTTGGTTAATGTACTATGTAATAATTTTATTTTATAATGTTACTGTACAATGTTGCCTTTTGGTTCATTTAAATATAACACCAAATAAACTTGAAAATTACAGTGTCCTAAGTTTTAATGAAACAGTTATAATAATTTATTACTCCATTGCTTTTCCTGTTGTTTTTTTTTTTCCTAGGGACATCAAGATAGCCATGGGATGTGAGTGTCTCAGTGTTAGATAACTAAGCAGCCTATCTAGTTCTTGGCAGGATTGCTAATGGATTTCTAACTTGTGAAATAATAAGATGGCAGAAGATAATGAAAAATGAGTTTGTTGGGTTTCTTTTAAAAGCTCCTTTGCATCACGTTGTTTGGGCTTCTGGAAGATTAGCTCTTGACACTAATCATAATATTTCATTTTATAGGTTATTTCATGGCTGAGTTTTGCCTTATCAACTGTTTTAACAAGGTCACGACTAATACTTTGGTACCTGTTTAACTTACATGTTTATGCAACCACTGCCCCTTTTATGTCAGTACTACAGATAAGTGCTTATAATCACCTGTGAACAGGCAGTCAGTTGGCTTAGGGTCCCTGTACGAAGTTAATTTGCTGCCTGTGAGTTGTTAATTGCCAAAGCAGGTTGTCTTAAAATTCCAGGTTTTGAAACACAGGCAGAGCTGAGCCTACCACTGCCAGAGGTTGCAGAGGGCAGCTGTGGAAGAAGACACATAAACAATGAGCAGTGACATGAAAACACAGTAATGTGAGACCTTGATTTCCTTCTCTCTGCTGCACAAACACCTTCAATGCCTTGCTTTAGCAGTTTTGGCCAGGATGGGGAGTGCTGAGTGCTCTCTGCAGGGCCAGACCACCAGCTCCAGCCTTGGGTGCTCACATGTTGTGAGTCAGGCTGCAAACCACCACAGGTCCCCATGGAGGGATTGTCAGCCTCAATTTGGTGTTGGTTTCAGTTTGGGAGATAGTTTTGCCTTGATTTGCACCAATGGTTTATCAATGGGTTTGCATCAATGTCAGGTTTTTCTCTTGTACCCATCAAGTCCAGAAGCTTACAAGTAGGAGTGCCCTTTCGATTTTTGCATTGAATCCAGGAGCAGGAACATTCATAAAAATGCTAAGTGGGACCAGGCTTATGCCAAAAAATCCTAAGCACTCTGGCACAGCATTCCTCAGCCATGAAGCTGTGTATATTGGATATATAGATCTCATCTGGGTCATTGCTGTGCTGGAAGATGGAGCAGCTGCCAGGTTTCTGTCTGCTGGATGGAGTCACTGAGTCTCAAGGTAGAAGAAAACTCCTACAAAAAATGTGGTATTGGCAACCAGGACCCAGCCCCACGAACTTGGTGCTGCTTTGTGTCACAGCAATCGATTGTCCTGGTCGAATAAATCCTTGATTTCATATCTGGCTCTGCTGAATGGCTGTGCCTGTTGCACAAACAAGTCACAAGCAGAATATTGGATCTCAGAGCCATATGCTTCCTTTTGAGGTGCTCCTGTGTCTCCATCCCATTGCATCTGCAAACAGAAGAAAGGAAAGGTCAGTTGTGTTGGTGTGCACTTTGGGAAGAGGCAAGCACCTGGGGAAGTAATTATGGAGATGAGGTAATTTTTTTAATTTCATTTTTTCTTTGCTATCTTTTCAGGAAAGAGCACTCTGTCTTGTAAAGTGCTGCTCTGCTAGTGGTTCTCCAGCAAACTTGGCTACTTTGGACGACTTCTGAGACACTGGATCACTTGACATCTTGCAGGCTGTTATATAAGTCTACAACATTCACTTAGATACTGGAACAAAATCTTCCAACAAGGAAGAAGGGGGCTGTCAGCAGCCAAACTCCTCCCATGAGTAAGTTCCCTATGGTTTTATTTACATTCTTCAATACAGTACAAACTGTGTAGGAGAGGCATGAAGCTCTTCCAGAAGTAACAGTACATCCATACCTTCCCACCTGCAATAGACTGAGATTTTCAAGGGAGACTAGAGCATGGTCTTGGATGAGCCCAGCACAGGAAAGCAGCTGTGCTTGGACTGTGCATGGCACCACAAGGCCCTGCTGGTCCTGGTGGAGCAGCAGAGGATGTGAGGAGATGTGCAAAGTGCTCTCTGGACCAGGGAAGTTTTTCACAAGGCTTAACACGGTATAGGGTTGAGGAAATGCTGGGTGTCTGGAGACACAGTTGCTGCTGAGGCTGGAGGCTTTTAGAAATTGAGAGCTTTGTGGCAGCAATTACCCATCCCCAGTCCTGCTCCTCCCTGCCCTCCTGCACCCTGGATCTGTGGATTTTGGGATATTTCTCTGAGGCACTAAACAGGTCTCTGGACATACAGTGAAGGCTCAGATCTTGCCTTTTCTCAAAGTTAACCAGATTTCCTCAGTAAAAAGAGGGAATTTTCTGCCAGATGTTAATGCTTTGGCCTCAGCTAAAGAAAAATTCCCGAGGTCTGTGATCTCCTTGTGCCACTGGAGAGGCTGGCAGCACTTAAGGGAATGTGACCTGGCCCCTCCTCTCATCACCCCCAAAACATCATGAGACCACCCTGGAAATGGCAGGGCTACAAAATGAAGTCCCATTTGCTTTCTTGTTGGGCTTTGTGGAAGCCACATTTCCTGCCAGTCTCTGCAACCAGAGGGCTGAAAACTGATTTCGTTTATCAAGGATGGAAATATATGGGTGAACTCCTCGGGTAGGAACACGCAGTTCTGATTGCAGGTTCTTTAAGAAAAATGTAAAATCCTGCTATTCACAGCAGAATTGCTCTGTTTTCCTTGCTCATTTTGAGCCTGTATGCAGCGTGTGCCATCTGTATGGCGTCCCTCAGCACGTGGTAAAGCTCCAGACTGTGTCCACAACAGCAGATGTCCCCCTGGAAGAGGGGGAAAAGAGGGACTTATGTACAGTAAAAAGAGGGACTGGAGAAATGCTAATTATTTTGTCTGTCCCTGGAAATTATGTGGAATCTGGTCCCTTTTGAAAAGCTTTGCTGTAAACTCTGCTTTAGTGACAGATGTATCTCTGCATTAAAAAATCCTCTTGATGTGCTGCCCTGCTAGACAGCCACACTTCCAACAATAACAGAGATCTGTGTTGTGCAGCATGTTTTTCCTCATGTAATGTTGGGGGGAGAGGAGAGAACCAAAGAAGCTGAGTTGTTTATCTTCTTTGCTTGTCTTGGTAATGAAATATTGCTGGTGAACTTTACCCTGCCTTTCCTGTTACTAATTTTTTTTAATTTTTTTTTTTTCAATGGTTGCCATTTAAGAGGCTCACAAAATTGCATTAGTAAAATTTATGACTGTGTAGCAAATGCATTATGTGCATATGCATTAATTCTGCTCAAGGCCAATATCTTGTAGCTGCAAAATTAATGTTATGGTGCAGTTTCTAAGTATGGCTAATGGCTGTTCAATAAAGCAGGGCTCGTGTTTTGCTCACCTGACAGCTCTTAATTCCTTGAAACAGTCCTGCTTGAAGAGTTTGCCAGGTAAAAAAAGCTACAATCACAACACACAAATATGTATTTTTTATATATTTTTGTTTATGCAATTAACCCTTGAAAATTTTGGCCCTGTGAGTTGGTTCAGTTGGGTTTCTGCTGCTTTGCATGGCTTTTAGTTCCAGGTTTCAAAAGCAGATGTCTGTGAATGCAGTGCATTAAAAATGGGCCTTTTAGCCATGATTCTGATCTGGAGAGACTGAACTGGATGTTGGTGCTACCCTGAGGGTTACACCTCGTGCTGTTTTGGAGTCAGTGAACAATAACTGTTCAGTAAATGATAAATTAATTGACATTACTTACCTTTAAATGTTCATTTTCTTACTATGTAAAAAAGCCACTTTCTGCTAGAAGGATGAATTAGTATTTGTAGTCTTTTTTCAAGTTCAAAGATAGTTACTAATCCGGTATTCAAGGTTGAAGACATAACATAAGACAAATGACCGATGATGAGGGCTTGCTCATGTGATGGTTGGAGAAAAGAGGTTGGAGAAATATTTTCAGGATGCTGAGACAGGAATTTAGTATCTGACAGCACTTGTTTACTTCTTCAAAGCTTTGTCTGACAGCTGGAGGAAGGCTCAGTGCTCGTGATCTGGAGCGATAGCCTGATGTTTGGGATGTGCTATGTGCAAGATCACTGCTGCTAGAGGTAAAAAGCTGATCCCTTGGGACTCAAAAGTATGAGGTGCTGAGGAGCTGAGATGGACTGGAGCTTCAGGGCTGGCAAATGTCTGGGTATGTCCAAGTCAGACTATGCACGAGCCCACTGGTCCCAGAAGTGCCCCCAACCACAACAGCCCCTGGGCTCACGTCCGACGATCTCTTGGCAGAGTGACCAGTGGCAGCAGCCTGCAAAGGTCTGATGGAGGACAGAAATATCCATTTACGTTGTCGTAGCCTCTAGGAACGAGAGCCATTGTGGGGGAGGGCTGGGGGGCAGTGACACTTTTTCTTCTCTGCTGGAAGAGGTGAGCTGCCAAAAGCAAGGCATCTGTGGGGTGGAAAAGGCAGCGCAGTGGGAAAGCTAATTTCATGTGAAAGCTCTCAAGGCAGTACTGTATGTCTTCCACGTTTTGGGACTAGTTGCTTGATCTCTGTGGGCTTTGGTTTCATGCCAGTTACTCACTGTGTCTCTCTCCAGGCATTTTCTTGGAAGAGAGCTTGTCCCTTGCTATGGGGTTGTGAGGTGCCCAGGAAGAGAGGGGCCAAACAGGGGCTGAGAAATCTTACAAGCACCACCTTGGTGCTTATGATGGTGTTGCCAGTATCATAGATAGTTACATTACAGCCAGATCAGTCATCAGATTTGTAACTCCGGTGGTAATCAGCGATACGACACCAGAGAGGTGTTTGGCTCAGCTTGTCCAAGTGTTTTGGTATTGTGAGAATGATGAATGTCACTGGGAAAGATTTTTGGGGAAGATAACATGAGGGAGAAAAGCAGGGGAAGCGTGGTGCCCTGCTGGGAGCATGGGGAGAGTGGGATTAGTGCTGCAGAAGACGGGCAGACAGCGAGCATCTGCTCTGGGCCACCAGGATCAGAGCACAGCAGGACTGAGAAATTCTTGGACCAGTTATCAAGGAATTGGGAAACTCCAGGATACTGTACTCATGGGGGATTTTTACTACCCAGACATCTGCTGGGTAACAAATGCAGCTAATCACAGTGATAATGTACAACCCTAATTCACTATAAATTCTCTCCCATATGTTTACAATTGTATTTACAGTAGGAAGTGAGGGATAGTTACTCATGAATCAAGGTGAAGTGAGTTGCTGGTGCAGAGTCAGCCATGTATTGTGGAAAATAATGTGACAGACTTGAACAGAATCCTTCTGAAAGCATGGCTGTATTTCAGGTGTTTTAAGTAAAAGAAAAGGTTCCTGCAATTACTGATTGCTTTTAAATGTGCCAGTTGAACTACTCATTTCTCCATAACCTTCGCTAACCTTGAAGCACAAGTTCACAAGTGGAGTTGATGAAGGATTATCCTCCAGATGAAATACACCTCCTCAGATTCAATTCTGCTGATGAGGAGGTGGAAAAGGGTTAAGAAAAAAAAAAGAAAGGAACCATGATAATGGCTGCTTAGCTCACCGGTAGCACATGAAAGGATGTTGTTTTACTGATATACTTCTATGGCCTTTCTCCTGTTGCAGGCAATAATTTTGCCCTCTAACTCACCGTGGACCCAGAAGAGCACTGTGAGCTCAAATATATCTGATATTGAGGGGGGAAGGAGGCAGCTTAGCTGCCGGAGTTCAGGGCTGAGCACAGTTAGTTACTGATGAGTTACGGTGCCTTTTCCTGCCGTTCAGCAATCCCTGCTCCCTGGCTGTGCTTGCCCCCGCGCCGCCTCCCTGGCGCCGTGGGTTTATTTTGGTAAGGATGTGTAAGCTGAGCTCTGGCTTCGGCCACTCAGAGCCCGGGGATTTGCATAATGGCATTACTGCTTATTCCTCAATTACAGTCTTTGAATATGCGAATCTGCTGGTGCTGGTTACTGTAATCCTCCTGCCCTGGCAGGTCCCCAGCTGGGGAAGTTTTTGAGCCATTTATTGGCAATGAGGGTTTTCCTCGTGGGTTTCTTATTTCCAGCTGTGGGCGAAGGGGGAAAGTCCTCAATCAGCTACCTGAAATAGAGGAGAACAAAATTCAGAAAAAGGAAAGCCCATTTTAAAAAAGAGCTTGAATGCTTTTTCCCCTGTCATTTTCCTTGCAGGAGCTCATGTTCATGCTGGTGAGATGGGATGGGTCAGCTTGCTCTGTCCTACACACTGCAGCAGGGTTTGTCCTTGAAGCAGCTGTCCCCTGTTCCTCTCTGCCCACCTGAAATTTGGGTTCAAAGCAGAAGAGCTGAGAGAAGAAGCAGTGGTTTTGAAGGTTGTCTGTCCACTTGCTGCTCCTGGTGGCCTCCTGGCTCTGGAGGCGTTGGGTCAGTGTAGAGCAGGAGAGAAGTTCAGCAGAGGACTTGCAGGCTTGGGTGGAGAGATGGGGAACCTCAACTCACAGCAGCTGAGCACCTGCCCCAGCTTGGACAAAAGAAAGTTTGGTGAATTGCAGTGTTTTGCAGTCTGCTGAGCTGCATAAGCATGTCAAGAGCTGCAGCTCTTTTTATTAAAACATGACTTGAGTAACCTTTCCCTTTTCTACTCCCAATATTTTTCCAGTAGTATTTTCAGCAGTATTTATTTTTCCCCTGTGTCTTTTCAAATAAGGGGGGAGAGTTTTTTCAAAATTTTATTTTCAAATAAGAGAGAGTCCAAACTGCTTTATTTTCTGGGAGAAATAGGTTATAACAGGAAAATCAACACCTTTTCAATGGCAAGTCCTACTTCCCAGGTTTTCTGAAGAGGCAGCATCTCACCCACCAGGCCCTGCAGTTTAACCTCACTCAGTGCCATGGGGGTCGGCACTCAGTTGGCAGAGACTGTCCTCAGATCCAGCTGCTGGGCATCATCCTTTCCTTACAGCTTCATCCCCCTCTGCTCGACACCCTGTGCTCCCAGGGCACTCACGATAGCTCGTGTTCTTCTTCCCTAGCCATGGACCTGCCAAGCTCCATCTGCAGATGCAGCAGTTGTTGAGAAAATCAGCTATTTTGCATTGAGTTGATGACTGTGCTGTGAGAATGTCACTGTCACACAACTCAAAATGTCCCAGGAGTGGGGTATCTAGACAGATTTGAGCGCAACACTTCTGCCTGTACATGGGAACATGTCCCATGCAATTATGTGTTAATGGATATGATTTATTTCTGAAAAAAAAACCAACAAAAAACCAGAAGAACAAAACCCAGGCAAATGTAGAACAAATGATTTATGGCAAACAAGACTGTTTGGAATATAAATACAGACAAGCAGCACATTTGTTGCTGATGGTGCTATGTTCCCTGGGAGAATAAAGCCATTTTGTAACTATTTGTCTATGTCTTGAGCTTGCACACATTTTGTCTCGAAGTGTTTCATTTCTAATAATTTTGTAATTTCATTTCCTATTCTAATCTTTTTCTCAGATCAACAAAAATGGTTTGACACCCATTTGTAGAAGGCTTTTTGTAATATGTTGTTACATCCTGTTCCCAAATCAGTTTCTTCAGTTCTCAGGAGTTCCCCAGTAATGCTTTATCAGCCAGACATGGGAGATGATACCTGAAAATAAAGATGTATGTTGTACCAGGGCCTGCAGCTGAAAATGTCCTGAGCGTTCCTGAGCTCTGCTTTGACGCCATACTTAGCAAAAGCTTGTCATGCTTCTTTCCTGGAAGATTAGAAACTGAACTGAAACACTTGGAAAGAAATTGTTCTTTCCATGTTTTTCACCCTTTAAGTGAGTAATACTTTTGGAGCTTTTCATCTTACTTTCACTGCAGGCATTTCTGCTGTTCCATAAAAGTAACAAAAAATAGCCAGGGAATGAGATTTTAATCTTATTCTATGATAAGGTACTGCACAAGAATTATTTTTCACTATGTACAAACGAACTATATCTTTTTTAGGTAAACCAGATTCTTGGAAGGGAAAGAACCTCTTGGGAACTGAAGAGCTATATTTAGGTCAAGTAAAGGACAGCATTGCATTTATGATTTTATCATCATGTACCTCTAATCTGAAAAAATTCCTCTACAAACCTTTAGGAATAAGAGGTTAATCTAGTGCCTGGGTTTATTCAGTATTTGGCTTGTCTGATGAGATCAGTGGGAAGAGATGTGTTTATTATGTTGATGTTTGCAGGAAGCTGAGGTGGTGTTGCTAAAACTCTTCGAGTATGTAAAATGCCAAGGTTACAGGAACTCTTTATGTTTCAGAAAAGGTGCAGATAAAATATAACCATTCAGAAACACTGCAAAGAAGGATCATGCAACCATTTTTGTGTTGTGGAACAATATGGCAATGTACAGCAAGAAGCAGTCCAGCAAAGGACAGGACATGAGAGATGTCACTTGATGTCCAAGGTGTCCCACCTCTCTTCTTGTTTGGACCCAGCTGCCTTGTAGTAAAAAATAGTAGTCACTGTGAGACCTGAAATGCATTAACCAAGAGAGAGATTTCCCCACACGTTGTCAGCCCATGAGGGTGTCCAGCCTTTCTGTCTGAATTTTGTTTTATTCAAGCCTCCCCCAGTAGCAGTGCGTTGCCTTTCCTATTCCTATCAGTTTGCCGTACATTGTAACTGGTAGGAGAGAATAAAATTCCTCCAGTGAAAGTTCTGCTGCAGTGATCTGATTTATTTCAGTATGTGATCAAACGAAAATGCAGCTTCTGAAGAACACTTTAGAACAAGAGCAAAATCTGGCATGTTGTTAGATGCCCTCAGTGACTGTAGTCTTACCGGAGGCTTTGATCACAGCTTCCTTCTTCTCTTTTCATGCTGCTTACAAAGTTACTCTATGTAAAAATGTAGTGTGTGATTTACTTCAACCAAGGAAAGACAAATTCATTCTGAAGGCGGGAGATGGTCAGTCTCTGAGCTCGAGTTTGTGCGTAGATCTTGAATGATTTTGGAGCAGTTGCTGTGGAGAGGATGTCCCTGGTGACTGACAGCAGGGCCACGCCATTGACTACAATGAAGTGGAAAGGTGACCTTCTGCAGTCAGGTTTCATTATTGCAGAGCTGGAGATTGATTTTCCCCAAAATTGCGTGGTATAGGGGGTATCTCTGCGCTAACCCTTCCACCAGCCCTGTCTGTGCACATTTTGAGCCATCTGGAAGCTCTCATGGGCCAGGAGCCATACCTTGAAGCACAAAAATCTTCTCCAGGGGAGCTGTGGTGGTTACTGGAGGAATTCAGCCTTTATTTAGTCCATAAGAGAGTGTTCCCACCACTGCTGAACTGCAGATACTGCTCAGTTGCCACTCTGCGACTGCTGCGCTACGTTGCAGTATTTCAGGAGGAAAAGCAGAGAACGACTTTTCCATTTGAAGCCATATGAGGGGATTCAGCCAGACAGCGTGTAATTACCCTAGCTGGAGCTGGGCCAAGGCAGAGGATCTGTGGCTCCCCATCTGCAGGCTTATTTTCAGCACTTCAGATGAGGGATTTCGACGGAACACGTCGAAATTAATGAAACAAAGTTAGTTTCTCTCTGGGTATCTCCTCCGTCATACCCACATCAGACACAAATAGCTCACCTGCCCCGGACTGCCCTTCAAAGACTCATCTTACAAGCCCAAATGAAAGAGCAGCTGGAGGCAAGGAGCCTTTCCTATTCATTCAGGTGAGTTGTGAAGTGGGTAATGGAAGTGCTATTGTTTTCCAACACGGCCAGAATAGGTTATTCAGGAAAATAAATTCTGCCGGTGACTCTTCCTCTTGCAATACAAACCGTGGCCGTAATCCAGCAAAGCACTTTAGCGTGTGCTTAACTGGAAATTCGCGAGCGGCCCCGCTGGTCGCGAGGGATCAGCTCTCGTGCCTGAAGTTAAATATGAGGAGTGGGAGCTGGCAGGTGGGCGGCTGAGCAGGGCCATTGCCCAGGGGCCCTGCCTTATTATCCGTGATTATACGGGCTTAGCGTTCGGCTGGAGCCGGGCCCGCTGGAACAAAGGAGCGGGATTAGCAGGCGTGCAAAGAGGGAGCAAAGCCAGAGGGTTCCAGCAGTGTCGAACACAACTTTGTTACTCTGACAGAATGCACGAAAAAGTGGATGAAAAGGCTGTATGATTGCCGATGCCATCCTGTTAATTAGGCTGAACTCATGCTTCATTAGTGCTACAATATGCTTCCATCTTAACAAAGCCCTATTGGGTGCATGGAGCCACTTTACTATTAGTAAAATGAAGCCTTATCAGAGAGCCCTGTAATTCATTTTGTAAGACAAGTCATGACATATATTGTGTTGAAATTGCACCGAAGAGACAGATTACTTGCTTAACACTGGCTTTTCCTAATGAACAGGGAAAGATGTTTCCGAAACTAAGTTATTTATAGTATTGGGAGCTCTTCTGACCTGGTGCCTAATTACATCACGTAGTCCTTTAGCAGTGTTTCAAGTAGTTCCTAAATAACCCAAACTGAACTGCTTTTGCTCTTGCACATTCTCTCAGTGACACTGTGAAAATACCATCAAGCTTTAAATTCCTTGTTTCTCGCCGTCATTGTGGTGAAGACTTCAGTGTATAACCAGGACAATTTCCCTGCAGCAGGAATGCAGCAAAAGTATTAGCACAACCCACATTCCCTGCTTGCAGCAGTACTGATTAAGCAGCATAGGGAAAACTTGACACAGGAGCAGGAAAGAACAACTACTGGCTTGTTCACTGCCCCCAAGAAACCACTGTGCTCCCCCAACACTGCCCTACTGTGGGCAGAGCACGTGTTTGTAGTGGTGCTGTGATAGATGCTGACCTGGCAGTGATTTTTCTATGGATTCCCTGTGCTGGGAAGGGAGTTTGGATGAAACCAGGGCACAGATCCACATTAGCCTCAATCAGAGAGCTGACTGAAGTCAGTCCTGCCCTACCAGACATCCCCAGAGTGGGTCATGTGTGGTAGAGTTGGATGCAACTTCACCCTAGCTCTGAGATCTTCCTATCTAAATGATCTAAATTTGTGATTACTGCTCAGGGAAGGGAGATGTGCAGCAAAATCTTTTTATTTTCATGTTTCTTCCTTGTACCATTCTTCCTTATACCATTCTTTAGTAAACATCCATGCTTACTCATGTTTTTCTACAGTAGACCTAAAAATATCCCCCTCTCTCCATTTCAATGCTATACCCTGCAGACCTGAGATGACCCTATATGAGAGAGTCATAACAGCACAGTCTAATGGAGAAGAAAAATGGCAATGAGGTAATGTAGCAAAAACAACTGTCTGAAAGAGCATCTCTAAACTGCTCACCAATTCTGGTAGCTCTTACAGCTCAGGCTGCTTGTATTGTCATCCAACTCCAGGGCTAAGGGCATTTCTTGGTGTAACCCTGTGAAATCCATGGATTTTATCCCAGGGTAGCTGCAATTATTCAAGTGAATGCCATGGATGATGGGCACAGCCTCATATTTGCTGCACAATTGTGCCTCCCCAATGAAATCAGCACCAGCCCTGAGGACCCAGGGGAGCTGCATGTGATCACCCTAAATCAGATCTGCCCCAGAGCTCTGAAATCAGCATGGTGGTGCAAAATTTGGAACAAGTACAATTGGGAACCAGAACTGGTTTTGCAGAAGGATTGGTATTTACTGCTTAAGTAGAAATACCTTATTCTTACAGGCATGGAAAATGCTGTACTACAGTATACTTGGAAACATCCTGTAAGATTTTGTTTCAAGATGGAATAATGCCTTTCTTAATGCCTTAGGGCCACCATAAGACACAGTTGTTGGTTTTCATCAGGGTAGTTTGAATCTGGCTCGGATCCCTTCTCTGTTTTGCCATGCAGCTGTAGAGATGTTTGACTGAAATGCACTGATGGGACAGGATGAAACAAGGCAGGACAGGAATAGCTGTTTTGGTGGCAGAGCCAGCTTACAGTGATTTAAAGTGATCACTGAGCTCTCATACAAAATAGGTGACCTCTCATGTTCTCAACTGCTCGTGGTCAAGGACACACAACTGTCTGGTTGCTTCACCAAGTGGTTTCCTCAGCTCATTTTTGTGTAGGCTACATAAATAACCAAAAGTGAGTTAAGAAAACTAATGTGGCAAATAGCAGGAAATTGTGGGGTTTAGCAAATAGAGGCCATAAGAACATCTAATTTCCCATTCTTCTCACTGTGTTTGTAAATGTGAATATGAAGTAAACGACGCATTGTCGATGCTCTCCCACAGAATGAATTCAGCAGCAGTACAAGATGCAATCCACTTGCAAATGTCTAACCAGGTTATTCTGTGGGGGTTATTTAGACAGCCTTCCTGGGGTAAATTACAATTTTTAAAAATTGATGGTTAAAATGGTTCACATGTTGAGGAGCACAGGCTCCCCTTCCACTTCCCAGTGCTTGTGAGCTGAGTTTTCAGGGATGGTGGGTATTGTTTGGTATTGGGTATATTTTGCTTAACCTCTCATATGCCTTAACTCATCACAGTGTTTTGCATCTGGGTTGGCTGTATTTTTATCAAGCATTAACATGCATAAGGGTTTGCCAGTACTTACTAAAAATGCTGCTGAAAACCGCATTCTTTCACCTGTTTACTGAAGCAGATTATATTGTGTTTGAACTGTGTTTGAACTGAAGGTACACTCATGTGAAAACTGTTATGTTCATAACCCACACCCAAGCAATAAGAAGGAGCTCAGTTAATGAAAATCACTCAAAGGAAATCACTGCTCACCCCTTCCAAGATCAATTAGAAAGATTATTCCAACATCCCTAATGCTGCCACGCTGCTCTTGTACAGTTAAGCTCCTCTTCCCTCTGGAAGACTAAGGTAAGGAATTTGACAATAATGTGTAATAAACAAAGCATTTATGATGCTATTAGCACCGTAAATTTCTACAGCAAAGGACAACACTTGGACAGTGTAAATATACAAGGTCTCTGTGAGCCTCCCATTCAAATGAGCACAAGAACAGAAGATTTGGGAGCAACTAAAACTGGATTGGTGAGTTTGAGCCACCTTTTCAGATAAAGGCTGGCAAAGCACTTTCCCAGTGGGTCTTTCTCTTTGGAGGACACCTCAGTGTGGCTTCCTAATGCTCAGTAGAGCAAGAATCATCTGGAAGACGGCTGTTTCTCCAAAGAGAGAAGAAAACGTCCTTTCTGGCAGTACCCCAGCAAATTCAGATGCTGTAACAGCACAACAGATGGAGTCTCTGCCAGAGAAGAAATACTGTTGCTGAGCTGCATGAGCATGGCAGTGTGGGCAAAGCCTTGGCTGCTGGGACACAGTGATGTTCCACTGGCTTTGGAGACATACAGCAAATTATACCTGTTGGGAGCCTGGCTTTGCTGTGGATATTTCAGTTTTTAGCTGTGTTTGTCCTCCTTCCCTTTTTCCTCTCCTCTGGTATCTCTGCTGACAGCAACAGGTTTCTCTCAGAATTTATTTTTCCCACTGCATAGAAAATAGGCCTGAGCTTTATTGTGCAGAGTTGTCTGCTTGAGTTTCTTAATAAGTGGCAAAGGACTTAAAAACTGGGACTCAAATATTTATTGATAATGAGAAACCTTCAGAACTGCTTCCAATATTTGTCTGATAGTAAATGTTATGCCAAAAATGGCCAATTCTTTAACTATATGAAAAAATAGTATTGCCAAAGCTCTGCTTCTCATTGCAAAACATGCTCCAATCCTTCAAACAGCATTAGAGATATAATTCATTGACTTATGCAAATGAAAAATGTTCATAATCATTTTGGTAAATATTTCATCTAGTGTAAACACAGATCCATTTTAAACTGCAAACATATGCAAAGGCAGGTAAGGTTTATTTCAATCAGCTCACCACACAAAGAGCTGCAGCATTTTTCAAGTGAATTTTCTTTCTGCCCATATCTGGAGGCTAACAGGGAGCAAAGAGAAGAGAGCGAACTTTTTTCTCCAATGGTTGTGACTAAATCACTAAATAACTACATTTTTTGCTCTTTACAGCAGGGTTTTTTTATTCAAAGTGATTCATGTGCTGTACTATGAGGGGGAAAGTGCCCCAATCCAAAGAGCTAGAAAATAGAAGTGCTAATCTTAACTACCCCTGTGTTCAAATAAGAGGATTTATGGAGCACAGCAGGAAAAAGTGACGCATTGGTTCCCTTTGACGTAAACCCCCAGTTTCTGCTCTCCAGCTACACATACAATTCGTTCACCTGACACATTCTGATGCACTAGTTTGGCCATGTTAATTCCTTTGAAATATGTTCTATCCCACTGTACCTTCAAAATCCCAGAACAGTTGATTTAACTTTACGTGCTCACGTGTTATTGGAAAGAAAGGATGTTTCCCATTTGGCTTTGTAGCATTCACTAATCACAGACTTCAGGTTTCTTGTCTGAGCTTTTAATAAAAGCTTATGAACCCTGACTCATGTGTTTACAGTCAGGAAATGTCTTTTTTAAACACTGACGTTGTTTGCTTTTGTCAAGCCAGAAAACAGAGAAACTGCCTCTAATTCCCTCCACTGATAATTTTTCTTTCTGTCATCCGAGGATGCTGCTGAGTGCTCGGTGCTGTCAGTGGCTGCTGGAAACATCTATGAACAGCTTCATCCCTGCTCTCCTAAGAGGTCTCTCATTATCTGAAGTCCTGCACAAAGCCAGGAAGAAGCCAGTATCCCCTCTGGCTCCCCTCCTTGCAGATCAATGTGGAAAAGAGGCTGATATAAGGTATGGACTTTTCCCTCAGCCAGAAGTTGCTGTGCAACACGGCAGCAGGACCAACAGCCAGGCTTGTTAGCATGAAACTCCCAGGAAAGCTTGGAAAGTGAAATCCTGGCCACCAAGGACATCTTACCAATAACTTCAGCAGACTCAGGATATCACCCCCCCCCACCTCCAGCAGTGAGAGATGGGGTCCTGCTGGCCTGGTGCTTTGCTCAGCACCTTCAGGCTTGTAATCAATCACATATCCTTAGATTCAGCTTTAGTCTGTCCTTAAGATTTCCTGGAAAACCTCAGACAAGCAGAGAGTGCCTACGTGATTTGTAAGGCAGAAGAGGAGCAGGCACGTCTCTCCCATGGGAGTGGGAGAACACCGCTGCTGCAGAAGACACCTCCTTCCATCTCCCTGTGCCTATGGGAATCTGGGGAGCAGGGGAACCCTCAGATGGCAAAATAGAAATAATATCCAGACTGCAGGATCTGCTGCCTGCCCCTGGCGAGGCACTGCAGGCTCTGCAGAGCTGGTGCTGTGCTCAGAACTCCCGGCTCCAACCTGGCACTGCTTCCTTTGGCATCTCACACCATTATGGTGCGTTACAGCTGCACTCCAGATGTGCCATACTCCAAGTTCTTGCTCTAAGTATTCCCCAGAGATGTGCACAGCTTTTCCAATTTTTCAATATTAATAGAAGGATTAGCATCATTATTTGTTTGGTTGATATTCTCTCCCCGATGCACACACATGCCTGAGCAGACACACATAGATGGGCCAGGATTTTTTTCTCTTCTAAGAGGGGCAGCCCCTAATATTCTCATCCCCTGCTCCCACGAGGGATTTAAGCAAGGAATCACTCATTTAATTGCCCTTTTAGTTAAGATATAAACTTCAAAGTGCTTTCTACTACCTTAATATGGTCAGCTGAGTTTTTCTGGTGATTGGACCAGGATGAGGGAGACCAAGTGGTGGAACAGGAGGATCTGGAAGGGATCACATGGATTAAGAAGGGATGGTCTAGAGGAAGGTGTGTAATATGAAAGGCATGACTGAGGCGTTGGGAAGGTTGGGGTTGGAAGAGATTTTGGTACAGGAAGTCACAGGCTGCTCTGGACTGGAGCAGAGCACAGGTTTGGGCAGGACACACCAGTCCAGATGATGTTTCCTAGGTGAAAACACACTCAGGACCTGTCTCCCAGCACACAGCTCTGAGCTGTGCCCTCTGGGATGTGTGGATGTGCAGCAGGTGAGGCTGTTAAACCTGGCACTGTGGGAGAAGGATGGGAGCTCTGCTCTTAGTAAGGAATGCTCCTCAGGACCTTTCCTACTTGCTGCTGCTGGGTAGGTCCCTGCTCTGGCCAGGCTTTAAGTGTTTTTCTTTTCTTGTACAGAAGGATAGAGATATGAGCAGATCCCTCATTCCTGTTTATGTATCTCTATCCAGAAGTGCAGCAATCTTGCTGCCCCTCCAGGTAAGAGACAGTTGTCTGGCCAGGGAACTGAGTTTGGCTTATGATAAAACCAGAGCCTCAGTGATCATCAGTGATGGTGCAGTCTTCACTACAAAGAAAAGGATTTCTGCATTTCCCACCTTGGTGAGTACTGAGGATTTGTCTCTGCAGATCAGAAAAAAGCTGACAAGAGCATGAATCTCTCTGTTGTTCTTCCTCCTGGTTACAAGGAGAGGTAGCTTGTACCCTGTGTTGTTCCTCTGATGGTACCACATCAGCCAACTACCGCAATAACAAGAAAATGTAGTTTCTTGCAGGATAAATAGGGATGTTTCATCCTAGAAAGGATACCCAAGTGAAAACTTGCCAGTAAGTGACCCAGGCTCACTACCTATCAAATTCAAGCTCGCTGGCAGGCTGTTTGTGGGTTTCAGAAATAATCTAAAAGCAGAGCAAAAGCTCAGCCTGTACCTGAGATTGTCAAACCTGATGTGAACAGCAAAGCTGACAACTCGCTTATCTTAGAAAATCACTTGTGGGGGTTTTGTGTTTTGTTGGAGTCTCCTCAGTGGTTTAGAAAAATAAATATATATGTACTGAAGAGAAGAGGTTTGCTTAGGCAGCATCCTATGCTGCATGGAGCCTCAGCACAAGGTGATTCTTTTGGAGGTTTATGGACTTCTCCTGTGCACATAATGACGGCTGCAGTGAAAGGAGAGCATCTGGGAAGAGACCAGTAATAACCCAGTGCCTGGCAAAGGTGCTCCAATAAGCAAAGTTCGTCTCACAAAGTGAGTCTTGGCACAGCCATGATGTTATATTTCAGATGAGGGGAGTGTGAGCAGGAGTAAATTGAGAGGGAAAATAATAAGCACATGCAGTAGAAGGAAAAAGTTTCACTCTAGAGAGTCTTGCTCACCTGTGAATGGATAACTCTCCTTTCTCTGATTAATCCTGGCTCTGTTAATGGCATGGTCAGTGGTTCATTCTCAATCACCATACACAGGGAATTCCAGCTGGGGCAAAAGCAGCCAAGAATGACAAGGCAGCAGTGCTGGTGATAACCACAGAGTTGTCCAGGTGTGAGGCTGCGTTCACAGAAACCCAACCGGACCCGAACTCCAGAGAAACCCGTAAGTGACTCCTGCAAAACTAGATGGGTGATGGCAGTTGCCAAAAGATGCTAAAGTACTCAGGGATGTTAAGACATTTGAAATAATATTAAAGTATTTGTTTAAAAAGTTGTCAATTTATACTAATAGCTCAAAACTTACCTCTGCAGTGTCAGAAACCTGAAATTGCAGGAAACTCCCTCAGGTTTGCTCTCTGTTATAAATTTTGACCTTTGACTCAGCTGCCCAGACACTGCTTGGATTTTACATTGGTTTACCTCATAATTGGATGAAGCTCAGCAGTTTCAGCTGAGTTTATGGGTTCAGTCAAATCATCATATATATGAACTCAGAAACTTACCGTGAAAAACTTACTGGGAATTCACATGGCAGCCCAAAACCCAACCAAATAATTCTCAGGAGAAGTGTTGAAGTGGTATCTTGTACAGCTGCCCAGAGGAAAGTGTTAAATATCTGTGGTGCTTTTGACATGCCCCAGCTCTTGCATCCCCTGTCCCTGTCCCTGCCTCTGGCTTCCAGTAATTGCTTCCTGCTCCAAACTACTCCGTGGAGATCCTTAGCTTGCACTAAGCTTGATCTATTTTTTTCCCAAGTAGTGCAATAATTTAATCTCCTGGGGAAAGGCTGCATGAGTAGTCTTGTGTTCAGGTAAAAATCACAACTTTTCCTTGAAAACTTGTTTCTCTGCTCTGATGTGTGCAAGTAACACAGCACGATGTTTATTCCCCAGAAGCCTCCTGCCTGCAGTTTTCCATAGCAAACCTGCCTCAGTTCTCCCCTGTCTTTGATTTCTGCCTGGCTTACTAATGGGTTCAGGTCATCTGAACAGTCACAGCAAAGGGGAAATGTGAAAATATGGTAAACAGGCCCCAGCTTGTGATTAAGTTTTTAAATACCGTGTCTCTGGATACTGGAAGAAGTAAGGTGTTGCTATTTAAATTGTACTGTTTGTTATTTGGATGTACCTACAGAAGACTTAGGTCACCTGTTTGTTTTTTTTTTTTAATTTAAATAATTTGAAAAATAGTTCTGTGTCAAATATTGCTTTTGCATTTGTATTCTGCAGGGTGATAAAGCATTTCAGTATTTGCATTGCTTGCTTGCAGTTAATGCTGTGCCCCCGGAGGGTGTCTTAGCAGAGAAAGCATTTTCTGTAGAGGAGCCATATGTGTAGAAAAGATAAGATTTGCAATTGCATATTTAGAAAAAAAAATACATAGGTCAAGTGAACAGCTGGTCTCACTCCTGTTCTCAGTGAGCTTCTCTGTGGCCAGAGAGCACTTATGGAAAGGTGGCACCCATTACAGCACTGGTGGCTGAGCTGTTATGAAGCAATTAGCAGGAGATAGCCCAGGTGAGAGACAAGGATCACAGGAAAAGCCTTGCAAGCTCATTTAGTACAGCGAGTTTTTCCAAGTTAACCTTCTCACTGGGTTACTGGGCCTGAAGGAACAGACCTTTCAGCTGGTGCAAGTTTCTCTGTTGGTTTTGAGTGAGCTGGAGAGTTTTATATTGGAAAAGTGCACTGAAATGTTGCTGTTGCTCTGTTCTCATCCTTATTTTTCATGTTTGGGACCAGGAAGTTTAGGAGGTGAGTGATGGTTCCTATTTATTCTGGGACTCTGGCACCTCACGGGAAGAGGATGGAAGTGCTGTGTGCCAGCTTGGGAGTGGGATGTGGGGCTGGGGTGCCCTCAGACATCAGCTCAGAGCAGTGCCCTGGGGGTGTGCAGCACCTCCCACCTGAGCACAGGAGATGTCACAGGGCTGTGACCTCGGAAGGCTGGGGAGGGATCTGCTGGTGGCTCAGATCTGCTGTGACTGTGTCTGCCATTTGGATTGCCCGGTCTTAAAATTACTTAAAATTAGTTCCACGTGCCACTGGCCAGAAGGGTTAACAGAGAGATTTTCTACATTATAACTTACTGATTTCTGAATCACCCAAGCATCTCTGAGCTGAGCTCCAGGGCCAGAGAAGGACCAGCTGCCCATGGAAACATCAGTTTGCACAGGGATTCGCAATGCAGAAGTCCTACGAGTGCTTGAGACTGTGTGTGGTGATACAAGTTTGGCCGAAGTTTTCAGTCCACTTCATGAATTTGAATTACTCATGAAAAAGAACTGGAAACAAGAGGTCTAGCCCTCTGAGAGGGTGTCTGGAAATTGTGGCATCAAGGTTGCTGGAGGACAGATTTATGTGTTTTCATCATATGCCCCATTTCTCTTGTGCTGTGCCTTGGCCAGCTCATTTGCTGAGATCCTTCTGATTTAAGATATAGATTGTGCTTTCTCCTCCCAAGCACTCCCCTGCTGACAGTGACATGTTTTTTTGAGAGAATACCTGGGAACACAAATCCATCAGGAATTTCAATGAGAGTGGCTTGTTTGGAAAGCAGTAGCTCTAAGTTCTGTACATCTGTCTCCTTACAAATGCACGTTCTTAGGTGTATGAAAAGGCAATGCTTCTCTGGAGAGGTGTTCTTGTATCCTCTGTCTGAGCTCCCTGCTCTGAAAGGGGCAGGATGGAATCCAGGTCCCTTTCAAGTGATGAGAATCTTGCTTTAAAGTATTTCCACTTCATTTCCACTGGCTTTTCCCTGTTTTGATGGTAACAGGTTTATGGCACCTTCTCTGTGATCTGTTTCTCTGCTGTTTTCCACCTCAGGACACTAAATGCAGGGATGCTGCTGCTCGTTTTCTCAGATGAGAAGTGATAGCTGCATATTGATTTATTTATTATTTTTTATAAACCCAGGAAATGGATGGTACAAGTTAATTGAGCTATGCAGTGATCAAGGAATGTTAAATACCCCAAGCATTGTGTGCAAGCGGTTTCATGGTAAAAGGTTGGTCAAATTTAGCCTTAATTGCTGGGTTAATAAGGTTGTTGTTGACAAGCTGGGATCCTTGGTGCCCTGTGAATCTCCTGTTATCCCTGAATGAGGATGGATGAGGAGGGATTCCCTTGAGGGTTGCCTGCAGCCTGCCAGAGACCTGCCTGGGTGATCCAACAGGAAATGCTGCAGAGGGAAGTTTCTGCAGCCTCTTTGCTTGCTGGTGCCTTAAGATCCTAATCTAGGGTTCTTATCTTGCTCTGTTTGGGTTCTCACTCTAGTCCCAGATCCTGGAGGATGGACCTGGCTGGTGCTGAGGGAGGAGGCAGAGGTGCTGCTCTTGGCTTTGCTCACTGCTGTGATGTGAACCTCAGCCGGGGATGGCAAGGACCAGGGGACAAGTCCCTGTGTGCCTGAGGGGGATCAAACCCCCCTCTCCCAGCACCCGTTTTGGGTGACACAGACATCTCTGGTGTCCATTTTTAGTAACTGTGGTGCACTCAGGTGAAGGTTTATTGGGATTGCTGGCGTTCACCTCCATGGCACGGGGCTGGGGGGACACAGGGACACTGCCCAGGAGGAGCCTCCCAGATGGGAGGAAGGCTCTGAGCCATCCTGCCAGGATTCCAGCAGCCTGCAGCTAAAGCAGGTACAAAAAACAGGGCACAAGGGAGTTTGGTGTGTTTATTGAGGGCAGCTTTGAGAACAGGCACTCTGAATTCAAGCACCCAAACTTGTCCCCACCCACTGCTTTGGGCTGTCGACCCCTTTTGTTGGTCTAACAAGGGAAGCGGTGCGTGCTGAGACAACTGCCAGGCACCCTGCTCATCCCCCATGCTGATTTGAGGGGAAAAAAGTATATTATAGAGTGCTTCTTCCCTAATTCGTTTTCACTTAATGGGTAAAAATAGCTGGCACAGCTTGAAAAGTGCAGCACGTGTAGTTCGGGAAAGTCTCAAGTCACAGTGGGAAGAGCTAAGCTGCGCTTAGTTAGTCTTGTTAATCTGATTTATTGTAAGCAAAGGCACTCCAAGCGAAACAGCAGTCCCTTAGATTTTTCTAAGAGATCTGACAGCCGTTTTGCAGAGGCACATGATAACATTTAAGAATATTAAAAAAAGCGTATATAATTGCCTCCTAGGAGAGGCATTGTGCAGTGGAAGTCAAGAGAGTAGAAAGTGGGAGATTTGATGACGAAGAGTGAAGAAAAGCTGAACTCTCAGAAAAAATATTATGAGAGTGTGATGTCTAAAGACTGTTTTCACACTGGCAAAATATTACACGAGTATTTAAGGAATAAATCACTTGTTTTCAAACTTAGAGACAGAATTTATGCAGCAAGAGATGCAGACTTCTCACTTTCTTGAGTAGCAAATATTGGACCTTATCTTCGTACTTTAGAATTCAGTGGGCAGGTAAGTAGATAAGATCTTAATATTAAAGACAGGGGAGAAGCTTTGGCTGGTGGAAGTTTGTTTTATTTTATTTTTAAAAGTCCACTTGATCCTGAAATTTGTCAGAAATTTGACATTGATCCGAACATTAAGAATGTTCAGATCAGGGTACAAAAAAAAGGAAATGTATTTATCTTGGAAGTGTAATACATAGAAAATTAGTCTGGAATGGTAAGAAACATGGATTTACTGGGTGTGTGTCTGTGGGATGCAGTTTTTGGGCTCTGCAGCCTCATTCTGGGGCTTTACTTTAGGCCTGATGGCTGCAGGAGTCCTTGGGACAATGCTGCAGGGCAGCTCAGCTATTGAGGGGCTTGAGAAGATCCAGCACATATAAAATGGGAGATGTCTGAGGTCCTTCCTTCTAGCTGTTTGCCCAAAGAGAGGATCTGTGGAAAAATTTCCTTCACCTGACATCAGATCAATTTCCTGAGCACTTAATGTATGCAGTTTGTCACCCATTAACTTTCAGAGAGTCTGTTTAGCGCTGTGGGCCTGGCACACGCTAATTCTTCAAAGGCCTTGAAACTAAATAGGCTACTCTGTCAGTGACATGTGAAACTGTTAGAAAGATGGATGTGGCAGAGCCGTACAGCATCCAGACACTGTAGCTCTTGCTGTCAAGTAGCTCTTTGAGAAGGCAGCGAGGCTGTGGGGGTGGAAAACCCTTTTCCGTGGGAGCAAAGTGCCCTGTGGGGATCCTGCAGAATTTCTGGGGCTGTCAGCCTGATGCTGGAGCAGGATTTGTCCTAGAACTCTTAGCTGGGAGAGTTTCAGGCTGGCAGGATGAGGGCTGGGAGCTGCCAAGTCTGACCCAAGAACCCCCTGTCACAGTGCAGTGCGGGGAGCTCAGACTCCCTGCCCAGCTCTGGCCCTTTTCCATGCAGAGAAGTGACCAGTCCCAGGGTGATGGTTTTCATTTTCACCTTGAGAAAGCTGTTACTCAGAGTTGAGGTGGTTTTGTGTGGTTTTATGGTTTTTCTTTTTTTCTTTGTTTAAAATATGAGCTTCTCTTCCTTCCATTCTCAGATTAACTCCAAATTTTTCTGAGGCTGTGGGAGCTGGAACTTGTGGGGAGCAGTTGTACTTGATACTGCTTTGAATATCTTGAGGTTAAGAAACACATAAAAGGAGGATTTATGTGTTACTTTAACGGCCTATAAAGGGAAAAAATGGTGGTGAAAGGAAGTTTTTAGATGGGATTCTATGACTTGATAACACCTTCAACCTCTGTGAGTTCTCTCATGGGTTAATATTTTTATGCCAGTTAAAACTGTGCAGTTCAGACAGTATAATCCAAAAGTCATTATAGAAGAGGATAAATCTAACTTCCAACCTTTAATTTAAAATAAAAAAAAAGTGTCCTGGGGGAGTTTAATCGTACTGTGCTAATCGCTTTCATTACCACTGATACAAGCACAAGACTTTGCAAAGTTCTCTAAAGAGCAACTTAGGGATGTGCCATCAGCTTTTACAGTTTTGGGATGCTTGTCGTAGCCCCTGTGAATATGCTCTGTGTGTATCTTGGCTCTTTGGGGATGCAGCTCGTGCTTTATTTCCTCCCCCCTCTCACACAGAGCGCTCTTGCAGGAATTGCCTTAATGGCAAAACCTCGGAGGATCCACCAGAGTGGGAATTTTGAGGATTCTATAAAAATTTACCAGGGTTCCACAGAAATGGCTTGAAAAACCCCAGATAATTGGACTCTGTCTGTGGGGGGGGTTTAGCCATCTAAAACAGGTCTCTTGTGGGAATGCAAGTCTCTTAAACTCCGCTGAATATTTTCCTGTAAAGTGTAGCTTTTCCTGTTGATGTCCTGAAATTCTGCACTGTTCCACATAGAAGGAAACACAACTGTTTTATTCATTATCTCCTTGGCCCTTTCACATTCAGGGTGTTCTGAACTGGACTCTGCAGCAGAAGGCTCTTTCCAGTGTATTTTTCTCCCTGAATGAGACAACTCCAAGAACTGCTGTACCAGAAACAGAGCCCCAGAGCAAGACATGACATGCTGGAGACGAGGCTACCTTCCAACACCCAGGGCTCAGCACCACATTTCAAGTGGTATTTGAATTCTCTTTTCTGCTAAAGGAGAATTCAGACTTTCAGAAATGGTTGATCTCGTGTCAGTGGGGATGCACACTCCCTTACAGCCAGGGGTTCTAAGGAAGGATGCAGTGGTGTTCAGCTCTGCAGGACTCAGGAGGTGTTTAGGCTGCACCCTCACCAGGTACAAGCAAGGTTAGCCCTGCCAGGCAGGGATGATGGCTAAAATCCGATATCTGTGAATTTTAGCACTATATAGAGCATCACTCAGAGGAGCAACACTACAAATATTTAAATGTTCTGCAAAAGCTGAATTTTAGTACTGAGCTATTGTGCTTTTTGGTGGGTTTTTTTTTTTCCCTTTAGCCCCATTTGGGGCCAGTCTGCTCACTGGTGTGCACCGCTCTGACTTTGTGAAGCTGCACTAATTGAAAGCAGAGGATCAGTCTCTCTTGTGTTACGTTTAAAATATTCATACAATTAAGCAGCGCTTTGAAGTGCTCCGGAGCTAGATGCTCTCTGCTTTACTTTGGGTGGCCAGGAGATGAAAATGGAAATGTTTTAATTGGATTTGGTCCTAAGAAACTGTGCCATGTCCTTGTTGGAATTTCCTTGCTAAGCAGTACTACACCTCCTCGCAGCTCGGAGCGGTCGGCCCTGTGCAGAGGGGACCAAGATAAATGGTTCATTTTAATCATCTCCACTTCGGAGTGAATTAGGAAGGAGGGGCAGGTTTTATTCACTGAGCTCTATTAATCCACAGAGGAGGATTTGTACCAAGGAAAGGACCCAAATGCATCTTGGCTGTAGGACAGGTTTGGCTTTGTTTGTTTGTTTTGTGGGGTTTATTTCTGTTCTGGTTTTTTTTCAGTGGAAAAAGCCCGTTTACTCCAACTTCTTGCAGCTGCATAATGAGGTGCCATTTTCTGATGTGCAATATCCAAAGGTCAGAGAAAGCCTTGCTGCTATAAAGCAGTGGCTTATGCACTTACAGAGCGTATGAGCACGAGAATTTCCTCTCTCCACCCCGAGCTCCAGCCCAGGTGCAGGCAGGAGCTGCGTGCAGGGAATTGGAGCTTTGGAACATTCCCCCCACGGCTGTGCCTCTCAAGAAACTGCCATCACTGGTGACATAGCACTGAATTTTAAAATTTGTTGTGCTTGTGGATGGGGATGTTTGACATACTTGTCTCATTTCAGATTAATTTACAAATCGTTCAGTCTGTTTTCGCAGAGCTTTCACTCAGTTGCCACATTCCCAGGGTTTGTTGGGTAACATTTTGTTGGTGATATACCTCCAGCATGGCTGGGAAATAACAGCAGATGAAACACATGTAGCTTTCCCTCTTTGACAACAGCAAACATTGATACTTTTCACAAAACCCTTTTTTTTTCCCTTCTGGAGTCTTAAAAAATTATGTGTGTGTGTATATATTAAAATAGTACGTGTGTATACCTAAGTAAAATTACATACCATGTGTGTATATGTACATTAACCACTTGGGGATGCTTCTGGAAGGTTAGGTGACATTGCAACCACTCAAAAGTTTACTTCCTTGAAAGTTTAGGCTGTAAATCTGCAGGTAACATTAAATCCACTGACTTTAGTCACCAAATGAACTTGCCCCTCAAATGTCTGTTTCTGTGACACTCTCCTCCCACTGCAGGTCTGTTTTCTGATTTTATTTTCCTCTTTCATCTTTCAGCTGCTTATCTGTCCTTCCAGATTCATTACCTCTCCTTTCCTTTCCCCTTACTTCTTTTCTTCTCCTGCTGTGTTCCCATTTCTAATGATTTATTTTACACTTTATTTCATAATGTTTATATCTGCGGAATGAACTGGTTTTATAACCCCCCAAAATGAATACTAGGATTTATTTTCCTCACAGAGTCAATGCTCAGTGCTGATGAACAGCCTCGTGCTGGTAGTG
Source organism: Dicrurus megarhynchus (assembly GCA_013399195.1). NCBI lineage: Eukaryota > Metazoa > Chordata > Aves > Passeriformes > Dicruridae > Dicrurus > Dicrurus megarhynchus. The sequence continues at coordinate 1,004,208 of VXAD01002803.1, read as the reverse complement.
ATGCACACCCTGACTCTGATGCCAGGTGACTCCTCTGCGGGTTTGGGCTGTGTCAGAGCCAGGACTGGATGGTGCCTGCGGGGAGGTGAGCAGGCTGGGGGAGGACCTTAAATAGTACCCACTGTGAATCAGAACAGTCATCCTTCCATCCCCAGCTCATGCCTTAAACAAGGTGCTTAAACCAGAGTACGAGCTGGAGAACATGCAGAGCAGCACTTCCCTAAGCATCCAGCTCCTCTGCTCCTTCTTGCAATCAGAATTTGGTGATTTTCTAAGCATCAATTGCATCTCGATCATCCCATTTAATAGCCATTACTTGGTCCTGTCTTCTATAAATTTGTCTAACCTGCCCATGAATTTATTTATCTTTCAATCTCCATAATTCCATGGCAGAGTCACTGAATTATGCATGGCAGGGGAAAAATACTTCCTCCTGACTGTTGTAAACCTGTGGCCTTGATCATTTTGCTGGGTACTTCCGAGTTCTTGAAGTGCGGAAGAAGGCCAGGAACACGCAGTTCTGGATTTATAGTTGGTTATGAGCTTCAGTTCAGTGTCAGGAACCCTTTTTCCTGCTCCTCAAGGCAGAAACTCCTCTCTGCCAGCTGAAAACCGAAGTACATAAATGCATAAGCATTAGTGAGGGGGTGCATGAGGGCTGCAGAGGGTGCATAAATCATTCAGGGTATTTTTAAATAATGGCATGTCTCACTACATTCATCTCCCCTGAGTTTATTCCTCAACCCCTAACTACATTTTGACATTCAGAGCTAATCATACCTTGCAGTCAAAATACGCAGCACAGAACTGACTTGCAAGAGAGCTGCAGCTCCCCTGAGCCCAGGCTGGGGGTCGATAGGGGCCAGGCAGAGCCAAGGCTGGGCTGATGTTGTAGATTATGGCACTTAAATGGTACCAGCTTCACAGCATCCCTGGGAAATCCCAGTGGCAAGCAGCACAGCTGCTGCCCTGGTCATACCCGTGCCCAGTGGGAGCAGCTTGGTGCTGGACCCTGTGTTTCTGCTTTTCTCTCCCTTTCTTTTAGGACAATTACTCTGGTCACTGAGCAGAGGATGGGAATAAGTGGGTGTGCACGATGGTCCAGTGGACTGGAGTCCACCCCGTGGGGGTCCTAGTTCTCACCCTGCATCCCTGACCTCTGGCCTGGGATTTTTGGGATTGTTTCCTTGCCTGGCCTGATGTGCAATGGGAACTGTTTTATCTACATGAAAATGCAGAAACATTTAGAAGCCAGAAGGAAGGGAAGCTGCCTTCAGCAGCAAGATGTGATTCCTGGTGGTCTTCACTGGGGTTTTACTGGGGGACAGGTTTGCCCTGTTTGACCACCCAGGTCCCAGGCACTGTGCCATGGTTTGATGGCAGAGGCAAAATGCACATCTCCCACTTGACCACCCATCCACACTGAGCTTTGCTGCCAGTGGTGTGAAAGAGAGACAGTGGGAAGAGCAGCAGGAGGCAAGCAGTGCACTTGCTTTCAATTTAGCCGAGCAGGAGCTAAAGAGCAGAAAGAGAGGGATGATGAGGTGGCCTGCAGTGCTTTGTGGAAGGGAACATCTTTTTCAATTATCCATGTCTGCTTTGTGCAAAGTATCAGGAGTCCCAGCTCGCTCTCCCCAATATCCCACTTATGTCAACATAGATCAGCTTAATGCACAGAAATGTTACGTGATAGGAACAGCTTATTCAACACAGCAGATAATTGCTGGGTGCTCCATCCAACCCACAAGCCAAACTCTGGGAAGCCTCAGTACTTCAGCTGTGACCCTTGCGAGTGATTTCAAAGCTCAACATCTCCTTTATCTCCTCCTGCAATTAGGAATTAGAATTATTTTCAGGAGTCGCTCAGGCTAAAGATCTACTCTGCGAAGAGACTTTGCAAGGAAAACACCAAAGGTGGGAGACCACCTCAGAAATGTGGGATGACAAAAGGAAAAGCTGTTGTGTGTGACAGCACGTAAAAACATTTCAGTCAGAATTTCTCTCTGCTCTCTGTAGTCCTGGTCTGACACACATCTGCAGCTCTCAGGCTAAGACAGACAGAAATTTCCTTCCTGCAAAGCCCTGCAGACAAGAGCATCCTCAAAGCCTCATAATATAACAATGTCTGGCAGAGATAAACTCTCTTTCCTCCGTGTTGCCTCTTGATTCTGTTGGTATATACTGCAAAATAAGATAAAAAGTCCTCTTAGCATCAAGGACACTATCTCCCTAGCAATTCAGTGCTTACCAGCCTGGGAAGCAAGACCAGATGTGCTTTGTTGCTCTTGAAGTACCAAAAAAAGCTCTGGCTGCAGGGTTATTAACTTAGGAAAGTTGTCCATCCACTGAGAACCATAAACAATCCACGACAGCCTCTCTGCCTGACTCCACATCCCATCTCCCCTGCTTATGCTGATTTGCAGCCAGATGAGATTCTCCTCCTCACAGCTGTCCAGCAGATTATTTTGGGCAAAGATGTGATGAACTCAGCTGGAACCACCTGCTGCCTCTTTGGTTCTTGTTATCTGCACACAGCTCTTGGAACTAGACTGGGCTGTTGTTTCTGGGAGCAGGGAAGGCTGGACAGACCTGATTATAGTCGGAGACTACTGCCATCTCCCTGAGGATGACAGCCAGAGACGTGCACCTTGGTACTCTGAAAGGGGTTCCTGCCAGCTGTGACTTAGATTTTGGGTGATTTGTCACTGCCTGGTGGTCCTGGAGGTGGGCATCTCCCACCTGCTGCAGGAATATCGGTGCCACTCCATGCTGCATCTCCAGCTCTGGTGTTTGGGTGCTGGTAGTGGCTTATTGAGCTCTGATTTCAAAGAGATGAATGGTGGAGAAGGGGAAAAAAATGAAACATCATGGTTTGATAAGATGTTGTACCCACATAAATTTCTCGTCATCTCTGGTAAAAATATGATACTAGAAAAAGCCTGATTGTTTCTATCTAGATTTCAATTCCTTTTTCGTGCCTGATGCTCAGACGTGGCCTTTTCTTGCCTATATATATATATGCATCTGCTCAGATGGCACAAAGCCTGCTGGCATGTTAGCAACATGCCTGTTGCACGGGGGGAAAATACCTCTTTACACTGAATTACCTTTGTTGAGAAGAACTGCTGAAAGGGGCAGAAACAGCTTCAGCCTTTGCTTCAGCCTTTGCTTCAGCCTTTGCTGTGTCTCCCTGGTCTTCTACTTAATGTGAGAGACATATAAAGGTTGCTGTGAAGAGGAAGAAAATAATCTTTTCTTCTCTCCAGACAGAGTAATGGCTTAAACTTCAGCAAGGAAGATTCGGACTAAACGGGAGGTAAAACCTTCTAATGGCAAGGATGAGGGTTTCCTGGGGAGGCTGTAGGGATTCCTCAGCTGGAGGCCTCCAAGCAGAGGCTGGATAAATATTTATCAGAAGTGCCATAGCTGTGGTTGAGCTTTCGTGGGGAGAAAGGACTAGAGAGAGTAAATTGCTGAGATGCTGAGGTTCTTTCCAGCCTTTTGATGAAGCAAGCAGGAAAACTTTCATTCTAATAAATAAATAAATAAATAAATAAATAGAAACCTCCACTTCTGCTGCTCATGCTGCTGCTGTAGGGCGCAGAGTCAGGGTATGAGTTGCCTGTGCCAGGAGCTGTGAGCTGAGCAGAACAGAACAGAACAGGACAGAATATGCTTTCCCAGCCGGTACAAGTCGGCAGCTGGGAGGTTACACGGTGCATCAGCTGCACTTCCTGAACGTCTCCACTGCCAGTCCTAAACCCAGCAACAGGGCACTAAAAGGGAACAGAAGTTCTGATCTTTGCGTTCATGTGCTCATATCTTGTTCTGATGTTACCTTAACTTTCTGGGATAGTTAAAGCCACCCTTAGGAAATACAATTATTTGCTGATTTTGCCTTTTGCTTCTCTTTGCATTTAAAACTTCCTGCTTTCGTTATTATAAGTCCTATATGCACCCCCTTGGTCTGCTCACACTGTACTTGTCACAACTGCCCCATTTAGTATTTTGCATGGGCAGTTCACATGCTTTGCCTGACCAATAAACCTGAGGTTGAGGATGGTATCAAAGCTATAAAACATCTTTCTGTCATTTCCATGGAGAAATGGCTGCTGGGTGGACAACAAAAGAGGGGAACCCATTGGGCTGTCTCAGGAGCAACCAGAGATGGACCCTTGACATCTCAATCTACCTCCTTGTCCTGGGAGGGCAGAGCCAGCAGCTGGCCCAGCACACATTCCCCCAGCTCTCTGGGGCAGCTGGACCATCTGCTGCCTGTGAGGGAAGGAGCTAAACCTCTGCTTCTTGCAGGGAGAACAATCACCAGGTAGGGGGGACATGGTTATTTTCACTCCACAACCTGGTGTCCGAGGTGTGGGTGGCAGGATAATGATGCACCCCACAGTACAGAGAGCCCAAATTCCATACTCTCTGAGCACTCTTCTCCATGAATGTCCGAGGTGGTTTATTTTCAGGGAGTTGGCACAAAAGGAGCCTGTGGAAATTCACTCAGCAATCAGCACTTGTTTTTGGCAATGGCTGTTACCACAGCAGATGAGGCTTCTATGACCCCAAGACCATCCATCTTCTCGAACAGGGGAGGTGCTGTGAGCACAGGGTGAGGTAACTGGGTTTTTTCCATTATTTTGCCATGGTCCCAGCTGCTCACCGATGGCTGTTGCTCTTCTCTCAGTTGATTTGGAGCCAACTGCTTCTCATCCGGATCTTATTTCACCTGGAGAATGGCACTTTGTGGGTAAATCTGTGTTAGTCACAGGTCTGATGAGAAGAAAGGAGCACTTTGAGGTCAGCAGAGTGCTGGAAACCTGTGGAGCTTTGCAAATTTTTCTTTAAACTGACAGCCCACTCATGTGGGTGTTGTCATTGCTGTAGGTCATGAATGTATCCCTTCAGGTTGGGTGCCAGCCTGCAGGGACACTGATTTGGGACTGAAATAAGGGCACTTTTCTGGCATTGGGCTTGACTGCGTACCTGTGTCCAGAGAGTCCATCCTAGGGGAAAAATGAGTAGTGCAAAATAATTGAGGGCAATGAACTTCTGCTTTATGGGGAGAGACAGGATCTCCCCCTTGGGAGAGAAAAGAACATGAGGCAATACAAGGGATTTATACAAAATCATAGATCCAGAGTGAAGTGGACTGAGGACTGTGATTCCCAGCATTCTGCAGCTCAGGGAGGAACTGGGGTGGGAGGTGGGCTCCAGGGAGGTGCTTCTCACGCTTTTGTGACCAGGAGTAGCAGGGCTTGGCTGTGTGGTGGCAGCCACCAAAGCTCTGCTGGGAGAGGGAAAGAAATTGCCCACTTTGTCAGCCAAACAGGGACAAGCTGGGCAGTACTGGCCCAGGTGGGAGTACTGGGCCAGCAGCTGACAAAACCAGTATGGTCTGTGTTGTGTGGGTGTGGAAAATACTCAGAACAAAAATTTCTAAGGCAGGAACCTCCAAACTTTGCTGTGCTCATGTGAAAGCCAGTGCTGGAGGCCAAACATGTATAAATACAATTTAATTAATGATGAAGGTGGATGCCATACCTGATAGGATAAGTGATGGGAATGCAAGCTGAAAGCTTTCACTGCGGCTGTGTGTGGTGGGTCTGTGCCAACACAGCCAGTGATCAGTGTTCATAAAAAGCTGGTCTTGAGTCTGCTCTTAATTTCACAGTGTAGACAGACAGGGAGACCATCATCAAATTAACCTGCCAGCAGCACCAGGTTATTGCCAGTGGATGAGTTCCATGCAGGCAGCAGCACTGTTACTTCAACAGAAAAACCTACAGCTTCAGGGAGATCATGTGTTGCACAGCTCACCTGCTTTAATATTCACTCCTTGAATTGCTCTCTTGGATGTGTTAATTCCAGAAGCCTTTGTCTGCTGTTCTGCTTTCCTCTCACAAAGCCAGGGAAGAATAAATAACAGCGTAATGCAATGTGCAACAGTATAAATGCCCTCCAAAGAACAACTGCTGAGACTGTTGACATGAGAGTTTGTAAGAGAAACAAAGGAAAATACGCTGATTCTGCTGCTTTGCTGCCTTACTCATGCTGTGCCTGACTAAATGTTATTCCAGGGTTTCATTGCTCATGGTTTTCCAATGTTTCACTGAGGAATAAGCGTCATTGTTTAAGTTAAATCTCAGGTTGTAGGGTAGGAGGACTCACCCCTCTTCTATCAACCCTCTGTCTAAACATGCTTTAATGAATTACAGACATTAGGTGAGAAATCTTAATTTGTTTCACAATATTCTGCAATTATTAAGAGGAGGAGAGAGATACACAAACCACCCCTGACTGCAGCACAGGGCACCATCACCCACCCCGCTGTCAGTTCTGCTCAGCATCACCCTGAGGTGGGGATCTGCCTGCTGGATCCTCACCTGGTCAGAACTGGTGCGGGACCACCGAGAACTGGTTCACAGCCAGGTCAGAATCCAGGAGGAGGTTGGTTTCAGAAAATAGTGCAAAGACACTTGACATTTATGGTGGACTTAATGAGGGAGATCTGTATCGTCCCCATCATCATCCTCAAATGGAGGAAGTGGAGGCACAGGGAAGTGTTTAATCCAAGGTCACACAGTAAGCTGATGCTGAAAACAAACTTGGAGCCCAGGTCTGAGCATAGCTTGTTAAGACACAGCAAGAATACTCCCTGATTCCTCAAATACATAAGGAGCCCATAATCTTACAGGGCTGCCCCACTCATGATGACTTTTCCCCCCCAGACTGTTGTGCTTCTCATTCATGTTGCACTGTAGAGCTAAAATAGCAGTGCCCTGAGTGCAGAATTCCAAGTGACACAGATTTAAAAGATGGGCTGTGGAAGGGTTAATATATTAATTCACTTTAGAAGTGCATTCTCATGATGGCCATGAGACCCCTGAGTCTTCTTTGCTCTGAAACAGTTCTTGTCTGGAGAGTTGATGGTATTGGATAAGTGTATTACAGCAGAATAAATTCCTTTGCAATTAATGACAGGAGATTAATAAAGTGGGAAGCTTAAGGTGGTCATCCCTCCATGCTTTCAGTCCTGGTGACAGCCAGTGCCACCACATCCAGGGCTCTCAGGGGAAACTTGACCCCTGATGGCCTGCAAGGAGCAGATGTTCCTAAGGGAACCCACGGAGAGGATGAGTCACCCCACACTGAGCAGCAGAGAGTAATTCAAGGTCAGTGATGGAGCTCTGGAGCCACCTTTCCCGTTTCAGCTAGGTGTTTGCTTAAGACCCACAGTCTCTCTTTCCCATTACGTATTTTTATCTTCCCACCTAATTATCTAAGGCTTTAAAAAGTGGAGCAAGGCTTAACTCCAGAGACAGTGATGATAATAATAACTTGGCTTTTATCCGGCATTGTCGCGCGGTGGGAAGCGCTGGGCTGATCCTCAGTGCTTAATGATATTGGTTACCCTCATGTATCAGTCTGGGAATTTATCAGGGTGCAAAAGCATTTGGGCAATAATCTCCACTTAAAACTACCATGGAGCAGCACATTACTTGGATGCAGGCAGTCAGACCGGGGGGGTTTGGCAGAGCTAAACAGGGTCTGGGCTCACAATCTGCTTCTGAAGCAGAGGGACACAAAGCAGCAGAAACTTCAGGCGAGTCAAACTGGCTCTGAAGATTTACTGCAGAGAGGTTGTGGGTACTTGGTGCAGGGTAGGTGCCGGGATTTTGTAGTCTGACTGCCCGGGTAGGTGCACTGAGTGGCATTTTTGCACACCTGGTTGTCTCTCTTCGAGTGAGATCTGCAGAGGTTTTGTGTTGGGTGAGATAAATCCAGAGCTCAATAATGATGTCTTGTAAACTTTGGAGAACCCCAAGCCAGGTGGAATGTTTCTGCCCTGGGGCAGTTTTACCACAGCCTCTGACTAGGAAAGGAAATTCCTCCAGCCCTTGGAGCAGCTGCTGCCCTTCCCTCAACCTGGTAGTTCTTGGCCACTGCTTAGGAAAAAAGGGAGCAGTCCCTGTGCTTGGAAGTGGGCTGGGATTTAATGGCTAAGTGGTCCATCTAGGGATTACCTTTGGCTGGGGAGGATTCTTGATCAGCCCTAAAATAGACAGATACCATCTGATCCACAACAGGCTTCCAAAGTCCCTGTGACAGCTGAATTAATTGCACAAAGCCGCTCACAACAGCAGCACCTGCACACGTAAAACTGAGTGGCAACTCCCGTTAACAGCATCTGGCAGTTTCAATAGAAGTGTCAACAATCCATGCAAAGGTTATTGGAATTAAAGGGAATTACAGAATTGGTTTTAAAAACTTAATAAGCTCGTGAACTCAGAAGATGGGATACACAGGCCCTGGTTTTCAAAGCTGTTCTAGTGCATCCTTCTGGCAGAGGTTATTTCTTTGACCATCTGTGAATGTCGAGCACAGAAATAAGGCTCTTGGCAAACTCCTTTTACTCTTTCCTAGAGCAACATTGTTTACAAGTTCCACAGGAGGAGAAGGAAGTCATTAGAGAGAAAAAAGGTATCATTGGGTGTGGGTGATGCAGAAGTCCACATCACTTCATGTCACAGGAATTTTGTCATGAATTTCAGGGACTTGACAAGTATTTCACTTGTGTAGTCTGCTTATGAACAAAGTGCAGCACAGCATCAAACAAGGACATATTTTCAATGGCTTTTGTTGAACTCTGGCCCTGTGCAAGAAGCCTAACAGCCCTGAAATCAATGGAATTTTTACTGATGGTATCACTAGGGTTTAATCTATTGACATCTCCCTGATTCTGAACTAGATCCTGCAAACTTTTTATCAGCCAGGCTGGTTTTAGTGGCAAAGGGACTGTCCTTCCTTCAGAGTCTGTTTTCCTTCAGAGACAGCAGACATGAATAAAGGCTACTCACTGGTGGAGAAATTCTCTGAAACTTCCCACATGCTTCCAAGCCAGGTTTCATCATTCCTTTCTCTGCTATATTAAATACCCACCACACTCTGCAAGAGCTGCAGAGGAAGTCTGGGTGCTCCCATGTAAATCGAGCTACTGGAGATTTATCAGCAGGGTGAATATGAAAAACCTCCTCCACAGTGGGATGACAGTGATGTATCCCCATACCTGTGCATCTCACCTCTAAGCCAGAACCTTTGTTGCTTCCAAAATCCTTCCCAGCTACTGCAAAACCAGACTGAACTACCCACAGGGTGCTCATAGGCTTGATGTGCACACAAATAAGAAACAACCTTGTACTCCAAAACCCTTAACAAACTGCAAACCCTTCCTAATTAGAAGCAGAAGAGATGCAAGTTCCTCCTGCATCCTCCAAAAGATGCAAGGAATGAAGGAGTGAATGTTCGGCCTCCTCCCCATCAGCTCATCAATCTCTCATGTCTGAGGCTGTCATCCTAAGTGTTTCTATTTTTTATGTTGAACAAAGAACAGATTTGCGGGTAAACAAGCAAAAGCAAGTAAAAAGGAATGGAAATGAATCACCATCCTTCATTAGGCCACTCCCTGGGTCCTTCATGCAGGCATGAAATGTGCCAGAGTAAAGTCTTTGTTGCTTTGCATGCCTGTTTCAGGAAACTTCTTGCAAACATTCCCTTTAGTATTTCTCTTCGTAAACTAAATAACTGAAACTTAAATTAGTATTTCTAACAGAGGCTGCAGGCAAGGAAATGCCAGCCTTCCTGGCCTGGGGAAGCAATGCCTCTTTCAACTCTGCAACAGCATAAAGTGAAGGGAAAGGACCATGGGCTGCTGGTTTCCACCTACAATTTCACACTCTTGTGCTGTGTAGCCTTGGGCACATAATTTAAACTTCCCGTCCCGGTTTCTTCTGTTGTAAAGCTGCAGGATGAATACCTGCCTTCCCTGCTGCTCCCTGCTGCCAGGGGTTTTCTACTGCATAATAGAAATGGGTTCAGTTTAATAGAAAACTGAGTTAAAGACCCAGGCAGTACCAGTCTCCTTTTAGCACTGAGTTATGTGTCCATCAAGCCCAGCTTTGGGCAACAAGGAGAATAAAGCAGCAATGTCATATTGCTTAGACACCTGGTAACTGCACCATTTGTAAAGTTTGCCCAATATTAGCAGGGAGACGGAGGAAGAAAGGCAAGAATTTTGACGTATCTGCAATTTGTGCTTTGCTGCTTTCATTGCGAATTCTTCTTGAAGTAGCTGAAGGTCTGGTTGGCCTTGAATATTAGAGGAAGAAAGGGAAATCTCCTGCTTCCTTTTGATAGGTGTTTCTTCCCTTTGAAAAAGTACAGGGGAAGGACAAACATTTGAAATGTGCCTGTAATCTGTGCCCTTCCTCTCACCAACTGGCAGCAGAAAAACTAAATACACAACTGACAGTATTTCAATGAGTTTTTGAATTTTCAGTTGGAATAATGTCACCACTGTGTAACACTGCCAGATTCTCTGATCTCCACAAAAATAAACTGTATCCACAACGTTAGAGAACATTTCTCATTTGCAAAAAATTTGCATCCCTAAGATGTGCATTAGAAAGACAGAGCTCGTTGCAGAAGCTGGTGTTCAGAGCGTGCAGGGCTGCCCAGTGCAGGCACGTGCTCACAAAGGCTGCATTCCTAAAGGAGCAGGGAACAAACAAGGGGACAAAATAGTTTCCAGAGGCCCTTGGAGAAAGTTTCAAGGACTAACAGGGTTGGAGGGGTGGGGTGGTTGTAGAGCAGCTGCCTTGTGCCTCTGGGGGATGTCAGAGCTGGAGCCATGGCCAGCAGCAGGGCTTTGCTGCCTGCGGGGTCACTCTGCTGGCTGTGTGTGACCTGGAGCCCAGGCTGTCTGAGGAAACCATCCCACCAGCACCAGGACACCCAGACTCAGCCCAGCAGTGACATGGGGAGCCTTAGGGGTCATTTCATCTCCTTCCATGAGTGATCCTCAGGAATCCTCTGAGTCTGCTGCCCCCAGCGCAGAGAGAGCAAGCAGGCTGTTGTGATCCTGGCTGGATGAAGAAGAATTAGGGATTTGCTGTGGTTGCCATAGAGGGAGCTACTTGTGTCTGTTTTAGTAGGGGTTGAGGGACACCCCCCCTGGGCTGGGTCAGTGTCTTTGTTCTGTGCTCAGGTTTCGAGGCTGTAATGACATTGGGGCACTTATCTGGAGTCCTGCTTGACATGTCTCCTAGCAAAAAAATGAGGTTTTCAGCTGCACTGCTGCAAAATGTGTGTCTGTTTTTTAAAGTCAAGGCTAATAAATGCAAAGCAGATGGGGATGTGTCCTCTTCACCCCTGAGAGACAATTCCACCAGCTGCTGGCACACACAGCAGGTCACAGCTTGAGCAGAAACGTCGATGTCCTCTCACACCTTTTGGGCTGGTGGGCAAGGACAAACATCTTATTTACTCTATTTATTTGTGCATAACAATTTAGGGATGAAAAAGTGCATGGCAGTATCTGAAATGAACTTTGGCTACTCCGTTCCCAAGGAAGAAACAAACTAATTTTGCTTCCAGGCTCAGACTGTGCCCCTGGTTCCAGCGCAGACAAAAATTTTTAAGGAAACTTCTATGAAGCGAAGATTTTAATGAGTTCTCAACACCATATCACATCCCTTGGATTTGCATCGTTTGGACCATATTTCTGGAGGTAATTTTTCAAAGTGTTGCACATCACTTTGTCTGCACGAATGCCTCTGCACGAGTGACTCATACTTCTAAACCGTGGATGCACAAAAGGGGTGCAGGCATTTGAACAAAAAAGTGTGGTGATTTTCTTCTGTTTCCAGTGGCTTATCCAGGGAAGGTCAGTTTATCATTTGTTCAGGAGAAAATTACACGACTGTTTTCATCCTCCCCTGGGACAAAGACTGTCTTGGACTGCAGAGTGTTGTGCCCTGCAGAACAGGCAGGCTGGGGGGGCTGCACCTCCTGTGTGTGCTGTGCAGAGGGATGCTCTGGGACCCTGTGCCACGGATTCAGCACACTGACTTGTCTGGGGAATCCATGGCTAATCAGATCCCCAGCTTGCACCCTGCCCCGGAGCAGTGGAGCTGCCTTGGAGGCATTCATTAAATTATTGTTTTGCAGGAGGTTATCAGAGCTCCTGTGGATGGAGATCTGCTCTCCCCTGTGCCTTCATCTCTCTTGTCTCTGGGGTATGTCCACAAACTGGAGTTTGCTCTGACAGTGCCAAACAAGAAGGAAACCTAGGAGAGCACAGCAAAGTTTCATTCACTAATGTAATCACATCCTAAAAGAAAACAGGCCTCTTGTCCTGGAAATGGATCCATTAAATAACTCTCCAGTGTTCTCAGTTCAGTGTTCAACCTGAGCATTTAAATCCTTTAAAACAACTAGGGAAGCCATCTGATTTCTCTGTGTCAGTAATGATGCTGCAGCTTTGAGAAATTAATTTCTTCCCCACTGCATGCTCTGTTTGAGAAATGATATCACATTGTGAGGTACTGCACCAAGCTTCACTGATCACATTGCATAACAGGATGCTGGCTAATGATCCAAGATAATAGAAGGCGAAAGCTGAATACATTTTTAAAAATCATCACATGATACAAAATAATGCCAGTACTTGGTACTGTGCGGGAGGGGAGAGACTCTTCTAAATGTGCTGCCCAGATGCTCCATCAGAAAAAACACATTTTCATAATCCAAACTTGAATGATTCTATGATTTATTTTTTTTTAATGGTGGGATAAACGAAACACCTTAGGCTGGGTGCTCAGCAGGTGTAAATCAGCAGCGCTCCACTGGAGCTGATGGATCGTTATTTTCTACTGCTGGAAGAGGAAACTAAGAACAGACACAGTCAGCAGTTAAAAGTTCTCTAGTCCCAAGCAAGTGCCTGCAACGTTGGCATCAAGCAAAAAAGCTGCCCTCGCTGTAGATTAAATAGCAAATTCCCATCAAAGCCTCGGAATACCTACAGCAGGGGCCCCGGGTGGAATCCAGCCGGCCTCGCTCGGCGCTGGAGGAAGGGAACTGCCGCTGCTTATTAAGAAGGGGAAACTTTGCACCAAGGACACTGCAGCTGACGCCAGCCCTGCCTCGCCTCGCCTGACCCTGCCTTGCGGCGCGTGCTGCACGTTCCTCGCCAGCATCACCCACAAACTTCAGTCCAAAATTCCATGGAAACCCGGGGATCTTCCACTTTCCAGAGCTTGGTGACGATCTGGATTTTACAAGGCTGAACATGGGAGAATCAAGAAGAGAGGATGAGAAGAGGAGACAAAAGAGAGGGGTAGCTCTGAGCTGCTCTGCCCAGTAAAGCAGCCCAGTCTGGTTTTGGCCCTTTGCAGTCCATTCCTCTCAGCTCCTTGGGTGAATGGATTTCTTTTTCCTATTCAGAGTAATCCTCAGATCTTCTATTGAAAAAATTCAATCAAACAGGAGTATGCTGGTTCAGTTTTCCCCTGGAAAAATTTCAGAGTAATTAGGAAGCAGAAAGAATACATATGGCCAGGCATATAGCTGGAATAATAATCAAGAACAGCAGGGGGGTGAGGAGAGAAAGAGTCAGACAGAGCTGCCTGTGAGACAGCCTGGGCTGTTTGGAAACTCTGTGCCCAAACAGCATCTGGTCAATTATAAGAAATGCATCAAATGAAATTCAAACTCATTCAGAAATGAATTAAGATGAGATGAAAAGGGAAACATTTGCAAAGTATCTAATTGGAATGAATAATTCAGTCCTACCTTACTTCTTCAAAATACTGTACAAATATTTACTCACTTCCCAGGCACAGGACTGTGGTGTTGCCCACCTCACTGCTGCCATCACAGAGGGGTATCTTGGGGTTATTCTCCCAGCCTGGTGCATTGTGTGCTGCAGAGTAAATCCCTCAGAGCTACCAGCTTGCAGAGCATTTATACAACATGCAACAGGAGGGAAAGTTACCTTGCGGTCCTGTGCAGGAAAAAATATCCTGTGGTAATGATGACAAAGCTGGAGGGTCTCACTGGGAGTGTGTCCTCTTTGTGCCTGGGCTGGGATTTCTGCCTGAGCCCAAGCATCCCTCCTGCTTGCTTTGGAAAGCCTCTCCCCCTGAAAGCCCAGAGGCTTTTCATGTTCATCACCTGCAAAACCCGTTAGATTCAATGGGTGGCATTTGGGTACCAAATGGGGTAATCAAGGTCAGCAAAGAAGGAAAAGCCTGGACAGAGATTCTCTTTAATGAGATTCTGACTCATGTAACATAGGTGCTCCTCTTTCTCCTACCCCCACTTGCAGTGTGTTGTTATTCAGGATGGTGCTTCTGCATGTACTTGAACTCCTGCAAAAACAGCTGAATTTTAAACATAAACTTAAGCATCATCCTGAACCAGTGCTGTGCTTGCTCAGCACAGAAAAGCTAGGCACCCTGTTATCAAAGAGTGGTTAAAGAACAACAACACTCTGCAAATAAGTGTTTAGTTTTAATATTTCCTCTACTGCCTGTTTCCCTGTCCCTCCAGGGTCAGGCACAGAACCACTGCAAGCTCATTAGCCTTATTTCGTCTCTTGAAGGGATGGATACAGATTCTGACATTTGCCATGGAAAAGCAGAACTTCAGCACCAATCTTGAGATTAATTGTTGACATTTCTCTCCCTTCTCCCCTTTGATGTGTGTGGAAAAAAAAAAATATATATATGAAGACTTAAAGGGAGGTGAGTGGGAGAAGAGCAGCCCAGCGAGAGGACAGACTGCTGCTGCAGAGCAGAGGCCACCACGCTCCCCTGGGACGTGAACAGTCTGGTGATTGCTCCTAATGAGAGAGCAACAGCAGTGGTGAGCGAGGTGAGACTCACAGAGCCCGGCTGAATGTGGGAGGTGTCAGAGAAATCATTCATCTCGAGTTTCCCACTGTTCCCTCCAGCATATGGCTCAGCCAGGAAGAGGTCCCTCACACCAGTGCTGCGCGCACGGAGCCAGCACAAACAAGTGCTGCCTTAATGCTGCTTCTTTCTTGCCTCCCGCTGTTTTTCTGTAGGGCAAAAGGGAGGACCAGAGCGCCTTAGGCTATTTTTGATGTTTGCAGCAGCCTGGATGAGTGTTTGTGTGGTTTGGTAACAACAGACAAGGGCAAATTGCAGTTCAAAACCAACTAAACTGGGCTCGTTGCTCCAGTCACCTGCCCTGTACTTGGGCAAGCAGAGGCAAGAGAAAGTGATGAAGAAAACATAGCTTGAAAGCCTGGTCCTGCTGAAATGGGTATCAAACAACCAAGCTTCAGGGGGTGCAGGATTTCCATGGGAATGAGGTCTGTCTTGCTGCCCAGTGGCAGTCCCAGGGCCCAAAACCCTGCCTCAGAAGGCTGGGATGGGGCAGCACTCGTTCAGCCTAAGTGCTAAGGCAGGTTTCTGACACGTAACAGCTTCAAAGTCCTGTCTTGGTGCAATGAATGAATGCCTGAAACCAGGTTCCCGAAATT
The DNA here is from genome assembly GCA_013399195.1 of Dicrurus megarhynchus. Lineage (NCBI taxonomy): Eukaryota > Metazoa > Chordata > Aves > Passeriformes > Dicruridae > Dicrurus > Dicrurus megarhynchus. The sequence goes on along the minus strand of VXAD01002803.1, from coordinate 988,853 downwards.
TTATCCATTTTGGACCCTCCTCTGAGGTAGCACAAGGAGAAAATGCATTGTTTCATTGTAGGTCCATAATTAAGATTTTTTCTTGTTACACATCCTGCTGGTTTTCAGCCAGCACAGCAATGTCAGAGCCTCTCATTGCCTCTAACCATGACTGTCAGGCACTTCTTTCAGCACTGGAGCTGAACCTTTCCCAGGAAACAGCAGATGTTTGCCGACTGTGTCCTCCCAGAGCACCCCTGATCTGCCCATGGGTTGCTGCCACGTGGCACTGACAGCATGAAAGTCAAATGGTGCCTTCAAACACAAAATCACTCCCAGGCAAAACCTGCCTCGCACAGTAGAATAGCACCAGGTGTGATCTTTCCCTGATAAAACACTGTGGATAAGGATTTGATCTTCCCAAGAACAGGAAAATTCAAAAAGTTGCTAGAGGGACTAAGAACCTAAATCTTTTAATGAGGAAAAAAAATTATCATTACTGTTACTGTAGCAGACAGGAAGACACTGCCAGACAGTAAATCTGTTGTGGTGGTTATTGCCATTTAATATTGAGTCAATATAAGTAATGTCTTGGAGTCTTTCCACACAAACTGATAAAAGAGCCAGGACATGGGCTGCTCTCCAAGTAGCAAGTAGTTTGAACTTGAGATTTCTGCAATATTTTTTCTCACTCTGTGTTGAGGAGGAATGGGTAGACTTCAAGGCTAAGGCATTTTCTGGAGAACTGGATTGAAATCTTGGCTCTGGCTTTGGCTTCCTATGTGACCTTGGGCAAGTCACTCAAACTCTCTGATTTGCTGTACAAGGGAGATTCCCCCATTCTGCCACCCTGGGTGATTTATTAAGGGTATCTCAGGTACAAGTTGTCTCTTATTACAGTTAGTAGTATCTCAGTTTGATCCAAGATCTGATGCATTCTTTCTGTGAAAACATATGTATTCCATAAAATCCAGTTCACAACAATCTTTTAACAGAGACCCTAAATCTTTGACCAATTCACAAAAATCTGGTAGTGAATGTGGCAATGCCATCATTTTATTTAGTTGTGCACAGCCTTGGGAAACTCATCAACATGCCTTGACTTGGGGTTGGCTTCAAACTGTGCAGCTCATTGCTACTGAAAAGCATCCTCGGTGCTGCAGCTGTTGTGAGGACTTTTTGCTGTAAATTCTATCCCAGAGTAATTCCCAAGAAAAGACTCTGTGCAGAGATCACTTTGCCAGTGACAGTGCCAAGAGAATTAGATCCAGTACGTCTTCAAAGCACGAGGATGGAAAACTTGTGCTGGAGAAGGGGCCCAGAGCGTGGCCCAGAGCGGATGGGGAAGGGCAAGTGGAGGTTTTGCAGCCAGGGGAGGGGCTCATGCCAGCCTGTGGGGTGATGCTGGGATGCTGCACTCAGCCCCAGCCACCTCCTGCAGCTCAGGCTGAGCAGCCACAGGGACATGATGAGACTCAGATTTGTCTTTGTTGCCTTAAGAAATCTTTGCACTTTCCTTTGTTCAACACGTCCACGAGCTCGACTCGGCAAAGAGCTCTAATGGGGTAAACTTGGCACTACACTCAGATAAAACTGTCCCAAAGGGAAAACAGCCTAAATCTATCTGGTTTGAAAAAGCCTCAGTCAAAGGTTTTTGTCAAGATACTGAATTGATGTAGCAGTTTAACCGTTATTTAATATTTATATATTCATGTCTAGCATCCAAATAGGTCAGGAACCTATTGTGCTCCATAAGGCACAGACACATTCACATGCACCACGTCCCCAGCATATTTCAAAAGCATCACTGATACCTCCAGACTGTTGCTGCACCCCCAGTACTTGCCTAATGGGAAAAATGGGGTTTGAAGGTGCTTCTTAATGCAATGAAAACCCCTTTGTGGTTTCATTGAAGCATTCAGATTGTTGAGTTTTCTCTGTTAATTCTGGTTTTGAAAGCTTCGTTTCAGACAAGGAAGGCTTCTGAATTGGTGCCTTTTAACTCCCGTCTCAGTGTGAGCAAGTTCTGTGTTTTAGTCACGACCCAGCCATGGGCTCTGCTCTGGGATTGTTCCAGGAGCTGTGCACCAGAGTTTGCATTTCTCCTTTTCCTTCCTTCTGCTTCCCTCTGCCCCCAAACCTGTGCTCAGGTTGTTTACATGCTCTTGTACACGGCTGTGTGCAGGCATTGCTGTATTTTTATACAACAAACATATTTATAGGATATAAATATAAATGGGATGATGCTGGGCTCTGACTAGTTTGATGTTATTGTGCTTGCACATTAATTTAGCAGCCCAGACCTTTGTGGCCCTTGAATCAGTGGAGATAGAATATGCCCAAAGGGAGCTGTGAGCCTGCAAATTCCTGGCAGAGGGGAAAGGGAAAAAGAAGGAAGACAAACCATCTCTGGGCATGGCTCCTCCTTGATAGCAGCACAGCAGATGGCAGAGGGTTACTAGACAGCAGTTTCTTGAGGCTTAGCATAAGCCAAGAAACAATAAAAGAAAAGGGAAGAAAAGAAAATAGAAAAAGGAATTTAAACAGATTGTCGTGTTACTGTTTTACTCCTGCCACCTCAGCAGGAAATTAATCACATAATGTCACGTAAAAAAGATAGCCCTGAAGGTCCAATGTGAAAATGGCTCTGCCTGAGGGCAGGAGTGAATCAAACCTCAAGGGAAGGAAAAGGGAAAAATGAGGATGAGGGAGGGCAGCACTGGCTGTGCTGGGAGCGGGGAGCAGCTCATCCAGCCAAAACCCAGGCTCAGATCTGTCCCATCCATGCGTCCAGTGGCTCTGAGAACTGGGAGAAAAGAGTTGCAAAGTCAGCCTGGAGAGCTGCAGCTCCCCTGTGGAAGGCTTTTTTTGCCCTGGGTGGGGGTGGCAGGCTGTGGGGCTGCAGCAGGGAAGGGGAGAGGGGTTTGTTGGCTGAAGGAACCTGCCAGGAATTAGCATCTTGGCATGGCAGAGAAGTAAATGGACCGTTCTCTTAATTGCAGATTTACAGCCAAGATGGGCACTGACAAGTCCATATTTCTTCAGAGGAGTTGGATGGCCGTGGAGAGAAGGCTCCCTGGAGAGATATCCAGGATATGGATGGACGTTACCCATAAATAGAGTGAAATAAGTTTCCCATTAGACTTAAATCCAGTGAGGCGGCATGAATCACCTTAAACATGCATATAACTCTCCCTTATATATCACCTCTGCTGAAGCATTAATTAACCCATAACATCCATCCCTAGGCACGCTAAAAGATCTCATTCCTTGCTCTATTCCAGCACAGCAGCTGGAGAAACAACATAATGGTTTCTGGGTCAGACCACAACCTGTGTGTTTGGCACTGCAGAAACCTGCAGTGAGTCCTCTATGCTTCCTCTGGGAAGTGGCTGAGGACCTGTGGGACCACGTGGCCCAGGTGAAGGGGTGGGTTTGAGGGAGCTTCTTGGTTCTTTAAGGTACTCATATGCTCAAGCATTTTGCGTGTTCAGTGCTACTTCTGATGGTGGGACCCGGTAGGCCCAAGAGACCTGCCTGGATTATGATTATTTTTCCTTTTCATTTATTGGCTTTGTACAACTCTGCCATGAAAAATCATGTTGGCTTGCATTAGGTTGCACAGATTGTTTTGAACTGGACTTCCACTGACAGAGAGGCAGCTGAAAGAGCAGAGCAAGGGAAATAAAGAAAAGGCACGAAGCAAATAAAAGGGCTGCTTAAGGTGGCTGCATCCCCAACTGGAGCTCTTGGTACTTGTGTTGGTGCCAGGAGAAGCAGAAGCCAAAAACAGAGAAAGAAAGGAAACTAAGTGAAAAAGAGAAATTAATCCTCAAGTAACTGAGAACAGGTGCTTCATTTGGGCTGTTGGATGTGAATGTGCTGCAGTCGGTTGCTCTATCGACAGGGGAATTCAATAAGTGAGTCTGGTGCACTGATGACAGAGCTCAGAGAATGAAAACCCATGTAAATTAACTCCCTTCCACCAGACTGTGCTTTATTAAAAAGCACAAATTGTCAAGGCGATACCTTGAAGGTCACAGCTCCAGCAGCTTGGGCAAAAAACCCTCAAACCTGAACCTCCTGAGTGCCTCGTGTAACTAAAGGGACTGGAGTTAAAATCCTTTATTCTTCCTCCTGCTGACAGGAGGCTGGTGCCTGCCTGACTCCTGGGATGAGAACGTGCTTGCTCAGATCTCCAGGCCATGAGAAAAGATGAAGGAATGGTCTCTACAGCTTCCCTCACTACCAGGAGGGTGGCAGAGGAAAGCAAGCTTTTGCTTGGCAGGACTCAGCTCCAGAGGCATGCTGCTCATTCCAGGGCACCTGAACCACTGCTGGAAGTGCTGTAAGGATCTGCTAAAACAAGCCAACAACAAATTGCTTCCTCTGCTCCCAGTGCAAGGAAGAAGCAGATCAGGAACGGCACCTCCCAGCAGGGTCTCCAAGCAGCAAGCCCTGATTTGAGTTTGCAGCTAAAGGAATAGCCTCACCCAGTGGGTTGTTCCTGTTGAGCTGGGGCCTCTCTGGGGCATCCAGGGGGAGCTGGGAAGAGCAGCAGTCACGACACCCCCGTGTCCTGCTGGGGCTGATCTGTGCTGCTGCAGACGAAGTTACGGCATCCTGACTCCCTTCGGTGCAGGATGAGGCTTCAGAAAAGAGTTAAGAGCATCATGTCAAAAATAATTATGAGACAATAACAGCCTATTAGTTCCAGTGCCTAATTTTAAACCTCAGACTGTCTAAAAACCCTCAGTCTGCTTTTAGAAGAGCTGTCATCTCCTCAAGTTATAAATAAGAAGCATAGAGAATGGATAATCTCTGCCTGTCCTAGGGCCAAATACCACCTTCCAGAAAAGGTAGAATTCCCATTTCATCATTTACTCATTGGAATTTTTATTTCTGGCTAAGTGTGATCAATTTCCCCTGGGATGAGCAGGCTAACACAAGACCTTTATCTGCTTTGACTCTGAGCCATTGCAATTCCTTGAAAAGGCAAAGGTGCAGGGGAGAAGCACCATCTTCTGAGCAGCTCAATCCATTCCCCACTTATCCCAAATCTGAGCAGTTCTTCCTTCCTTCAAAGCATCCCCTCTTTCATCTCCCCACCCTGTGCACTCCTGGCTTCCTGTACTCACCCTGGCTCTTTGCACTGGAACATCCTGGGTAATTTTCAGGTCAAATTATCTACAGAGAAAAAGCTAATTGGTCATGTGGGCATGAGCTGATAGCACGGGTTTTATTGTTTGAAAGTCTTTAGTTGATGTTATACATATGCAAATAAAACCTTTTAATTTTAAAACGCTGTTTGGATAACGGTAATAAATCGCTGCACAAAATACACCCCCAACAAGCCTGTGATGTAGAGTTGAATATTGTGGGTATGAATGATGCATCAAAAGTAGCCCATATACTGAGTCAGGATATCTTCCACTAATGAAGTCCCTAAAGAAATGCACCACAGACCTTCTGAGCTGAGATATTATGATGGCTTGGATATATCAAGAGATAGCTAAAATAGTGTTAGATATAAGATCTTCCGAGGAAAATTCACCAAAGAAGCACATCAACATCAAAGAGCCTTAACTCGTAACTGCTATAAAATATTCTTATGTTTGGATTGATAAGAAATTAGGGTACTGCCCTAGATGCATAGCTATGAGGAGTAGTGTGGCCTTAAACTGATGTGCCTTTGTCGTACAGAATTACAAATGTTTTGAAATGAATTAATTTTTTCCTTACAAAAATATCTCACTTTTTAACTGGCAAATCAACAGTGTGTGGTCAAATATAGTTGATTTTTCACTGCTGACCAAATGCAAACACTAATATTGCTCAAAGGTTGCACATTAAATCGATCTAGAAAGTGTCTGATGTTTGCTCTCAAAATACTCCTACTCATATAAGTGAGACAAGCTAATTCTCTATCAGATCAGATCTTATCATATGAACATAGACCCTGTCACAGACCATTCCACACGATATCATAAGTTCCCATCTTCATTTCTTATCATGAAATAATTAGAATATTTCATTTCTGCACGCTGAGTCACAAACAGCGATAAAGAGCCAGTAATTCAATTAGAAAGCAGATTTTTTTTTTAATGAGCAGCTATGCATTGTGATATCAGTATTCAAGCACAATGTTAAAAAGTAAATGTTTGCAGGCTTGCTAGCAACTTCGCTGAGCTCTCTGGAAAATATTGACTTTTTGGTGCTCAGCCTGGACTGTCTCTGGTTAAGCTGTGGGCCCCTGCTCTTGCAGGGTGCTGAAGGTATCATATTCACGTCACATTTGGCAACTGAAAATTAAGTGGTTATGGAAACACATTTCAGTAACAACTCTGTGTGTGTGTGTGTGCTTTCCAAACCCTCCTCCACGCTGGAGCTGCTGGGAGCATTGAGCACCTTCCTAACTGCTCCTGGGGACAAGGAGCTGAGCCTTGTCTTCTGCCTGCCCTGTGCCCCTTCCCCCGAGGAGCAGAGCAATCTGTGCCCTTGCATTCTGAGCATGTCTTCTCCTAAAAAATTCCTCGTGGCATGGCCGTGCTGGGCGAACAGGAAGGGTTCTGCTGCCCGTGCCTCAGCACGCGGCACTTGAAAACAAAGTTATCGGAACAAAGCTTTTAGCCACAAATTGCAGGTATTAAAGATCCATGTGATAATTGTCTTATCTGGCTCCAAATGTGCTTATGATGCCGAGAGAGGACAAATTGGATTACGCCTGAAACAGGCTCTTCCATTTCCATAAATTACCCAGCAAAGCAGCGAGGGCTCAGAAACGCAGGCGCCTTTGCTTTTGGCAGCCCGTGATTCTGTTGAAGGATCTCGTGGAAGAGAACAAGCAAGCAAGCAAGCAAACAAACAGTGAAAGGTCTTTTTAGGAGGAAGGGATGGAGAGTTAAAAAGCAAAGTGGCAAAAAGTCAAATGAAAGTAGCAAGATGACAACAGAAGAACGGGGAGAATATTATAGTGAATATCCATCCCCAAAATAGGAGAATTTTTGAAAGTATGATTATCAGAGGAGAACTAGTCTGTGTCTCTTAACTCCCATAGTCTGGACCCCTCAGATCTAGCTATTTTTTCTCCCCCCACTTCTCTGCATTTTGGTGTTTGCTGTTGGAATGTGCAGACAGAGGGAGCAGTCTGCTCTGGTGGTGTGCTGCATGGAACCAGTGGGGACCATTGCCTTTGCTCTCAGTACCCTGAAAGTCACAGGGAACAAAATATTTCACTGAGTTTCTTCACCCTGGAGTTCATTTTTTGCCCTGATCATGTTGGCTAAATGATGACTCTGACAGAAGCCACCATGCAGAGGCAGAACCATCAGCATTATGAAAAATACTGGACCTGGTCTGTGCCTCAGCGGCACTAAGGAAATGCAGTGGGTGTATGTTATTTTACATATATTATTCTAGCTCTTGAAAGGCAAGTGGGAACAAAAGTGACAGGAGAGCTGAATGGTGTTTTAAACCAGGGAAGCTCTTTCAAAAACAGTAAGGAGTTCAAAATAGCTGTAATAAATATGAAAGCTTTTAGGCCTCTGGTATACATTAAATCTTGAAAGTATTTGGTTAGCAATTTGCCATATCCCTGACACAGATGATTTTTTCATTTCTCCATCTTTCTTACACTTTCAACCCCTCTTTTTGGAGAAGAAAGGCTAAAATATTTATCTCAGAACAGGCTTCTGAATTCGTAAAATACGTTTTAAGTTATTTCTCCCCTTTTGTCAGCTCTTTGCAAAAACTGCTTGGTAAGGTCTTTGGAGATCCTAAGTGGATTTTCCTCTCATTGGTTCGCTCACAGCACTCATTGTTGAGCATTATTGGTATTAACCAAAAAACCACAAGGTTATAGAAACTTAGAAAGGAAACTAGGATAGAACCAGGAAAGGGTTAGCACTGAGGAATACACTGAAAATGTAACAAGGCTCCTACAGCAGCAAGGGTGGGTATCATTTGGGAAACAAGCTTTTGCAAGTTCAGGGTGGCTCTGGGACAGTCCCACCCGCAGGGGTCCCCAGAGGGACCAGGGATGACCAGGCTGATCCCTCTTTCTGCTGCTCACCTCCCACTTGTGCTAAGGGAAGCCAGGCTAATACATGATACTGAAATTTTACTGTCTTCGAGTCTGCTCTGTCTAAAGCCAACTGCTTTCATTTTTAGTGCAGTAAATTGCTGGCAGCAGAGAATAAAAAGACTGAACTTTCTTTATTAGCCTGAATTTTCTTTATGGGTCTGCCAAAGCTCTGGGTTTTTTCCATTCAGTTCTGGCTCTCTTCATGCTCCCTCCCCATTTTCTGCTGATTTTTCTTTGCCAGCAAGCATAACTAAAGTCCTTAAAAATTAGTTTGGGGCTTGTTTCTCCCTATCACCTACCTGCTTACTCTAGACAAAGTCACGGGCACCTGGCAGCACAACAGCCACTGAGCAGCTGAGCAAATACACAATTTATTGCTGGTTTTTCCTAGCTGGGAGAGAATTGAACATCAGAGCCTCACAGCTTCAGAGTAATCCTATTTATGTATTAGGAATTTATATGAAAAATACCAGTTTCACAGACAAGGAAACCAGAGAAAGAAGTGCTGCTGCTATGCCCAGTACCCAAAGTGACCCAGCAGTGGCCTCCAAAAGCTTCATTCCAGGCTGTCCTGCAGCCTTGTTTGTGCCATCATCTCTGTAATGCACCTCTGCTGCTCTTCTTCTCTTTCTCACACACTTCAAGCACCCCTTGCTCGTCACACAGAGCCATACATATTCCAAACAATATCAATGAAACCCCTTTTCCCACATCCTTTATGTTCTCAAGCACCCTTGTGGCAGTGTCTGGGTGTATTTTGGGGAGGGGTCCACACAGACCAAAGGAAATAGAGCTGAAGAGACCAATTAGAGACAAAACCAGCAAGGAGAGGGTGCTCTGCTTAAATCTTTGCATGTTTTCCTCATTCATTCCCCCTAAGGCAACATCTTTATTGTGGTCTTTGCTCCTACACAAGCCCACACATCATTATGGTTGTTTACATACCATCACTGGCAATAATAATAATAGCTAAGTAATAATTCTTCATTTGAATGTGATGAACGGCTGCATCTCTCAGTAAAAATAAATACACGGGGAAAGGGAAAATACATCATTGTTACTAGCAAATGAGGCATAGTGCAAGAAATTAAAATATCTGGCTTATGGAGAAATGGGGGAAAACAGCTTTGCAAGGAAGTGTTAAACCAACAGGCATAAAGGATCATTTATTGAACATAAGAGAAATTAATACGGAATAGGGAAAATTAAGAGAGATATAAATGTTTGCTGAAGTTCTGTATAAGTGAGTACCAGCAGGCATAAAATTAGAGTTCAAATAAGAAAATAGTTTACAGTTTCATTCTTCAGCTGACACACTCAATTTGTACAGGTTTTTTAAGGTTTTCTACATTTTTGAAGGATAAAACCCATCCCATCAGGTGAGACCCCATAAGTTTCAAATGCCTGGCTCTGTAATATAGCAGGTGAAGTTAAAATTCCCCTTTCTGAACTGCAGGAAGGCTTATGCAGCTCTCTGCCCTGACCACAGCCCTGCAGAGCTCTGAGGGCTGGGTCAGCACCCTCCTAACCCCTGCAAACATGCTCCACAGGGCACCAGTCCTCCTCTGCCAGCAATTTCTCTATCATTTGTGGAGCAATCAAAGGGAGAAGACAGAGGACAGCATCCCACCTTGGGGTGCTCCATGCTCTCCCTCTGCTCCAGGCCCATTGCAGCATCCTGCCTGCTGGCCAGGCTTCCCCATCTCACCCCCAGTGTCCTCTGACAACCCTGCTGGGCCAGGCAAAGCTGAGGATTTCAGGGCTTAATACCCTGTCAAGGGTCAAAGGCAGGTCAGGGAAATGCTACCAGCAGAGAGCTGATAAGGCAAAGCTGAGCCTGCTCAGGCTCAAGGCTTTAGGAGGAAAGGAAGGAGAGGGAAGCAGCCTGTTTGCTTGGGGCAGGGTGATGTGGGGTAGGGAGAGAAGAGGTCAGTCATGGGTCATGTTATGTGCTGCTCTTACACCTTCCAACACTTGGCTTTGGCATTTTTGGGCTTGTCAGGTCCATGCAGCAGGTGCTCTGGCCAGACCGGTCCCTCTCTGCTTTGGGCAGAGATGATTTTGCTCAGANTAAGGAATACAGAAGCTGCAAAAGGCACAAAAGAGGTTTAAAAGAAAAGGCAAAAAGTCATCATTGCATCACCTGCTGTAGGGTCACTGGCTCCAGCCCTCACCTCCCTGGCTCTGCTGGTCTCCCCCTTTTCCTCCTGCAGAAGCAATTGTGCTGTACTGGGGGCAGAAAGGGTTCTGGGCAAGGGGGGATTGAACCATTAGGGCTCTTGAGTGTTCCAGACATCTAGAAAGTCAAATTATTCTCTGGTGGGATCAGGTTGTAGTTTTCAGTCCTCAAATGTTTTGGTTTTATCTGGTGATGTGCCAGAGAGAATTTAGCTCTCTCTCTTTCTCTCTGAAGCTGGCATAGCTGGTTTCATGACTTTGACAGAGCTGTCTGTACCAGCAAGGGGGGAAAGCAAATAGGTTGGAAATATTCATTTAATAGCACTCTAAAGCAGCTTGTCCACAAACTGCTGCACAGCCAGAATATGTAGTGGTGAGGGGGCATAATGTTTCAACTTTTTGTCTTTTTTTAATTGCTTACAAGCTCATGCTGAAAAACTCTCATGCTTGTACTCTCTAGTATAAATATGTCAATATTGAAATCATGCTGTTATTATACTTCTAAGTATTTTTCAATAAAGAGGCTGCAGGATAACTCTGCCAGCATCTGTCTTGAAGAGATGAGCTTTAACACAGCAGAAAGCGAGAACCTAAGACCTGTTTCATCAAAGGGAGTCTATATTTCTGTTTAATGTCTTTCTTCCCCTCCTGAACTGTTTACAAATGGCAATTTAGCCCCTGGTCTTTGTCAACATGTTCCAGCCACAAAGCCTTCAAAGTGGCCAGAAGTGCTCCTTTCTTTTTGCATTAGAGATAACTATACTGTTTGAAAATAAAAATTCAGGACTGAGTCAGAGGCATGAAAGCAAGTGATAACAATTAGGAACTGCTACTCATCTTTGATGTTCAGGGAATTGTTCACTATTTGTGCAACTACCCCAAGCCCTGCTTGTCCTGCGTCTGGGTCTGGTCTGGAAGGAAGGCAGAGCACCAATCTGACTCAATTTGCAGCAACACGGAGAAATAAATTCAAGGGCTACTGAAGTGAATTTTACATAAATGTTGCAATAAAGTAGCTTCTGCAGACATATATATTGACACCAGAAAGGAAGAGAGTTTTAGCTGTGTCTCGGGAGTGTGCGTCATCTGTTACTTTACTATTGCTGTTACCACATGTGTGAGTATATCCATGCTGGAAAAAGGCTGAGATTTCTGAGTTGTGGTAAACAGTGGCAGAGTAAAAGAACCAACATCTATATTTAATGAAGCTACATCCTATCCTTATAACACTTTTTCTGAATTAAACTGCTCTAGCTTTAGATTCCCTTTACGTTAGTGGGCGAGAAGTTTCTCTGTGTGCCCGTAATTAACCATGAGCCCAGACTACACTATTTCAGTTTGGCAGAGATCTAGACCATGCATATTCATTAAAACTTAGTTCAGCCTTTACTTTTATTTCCTAGTGATGGCACAGAGAACTGGGAAAGGTCTCTTTACCCCTGTAGTAATGGAAAGGCTGGATCAGGCTGGGATCTTGCTCTCCTGGCGTTCTGTATTGAGCATCAATTTCTGACTGAAAATTTTTTACTGTAACAAGACATGAGAAGTTGGGTACTGTGATTTTTTTTTGTTTTAATAAAGTGAAGGCATCAAAACAGAAAAATGAAGAACTTCTTAGTTTAACCATGAGAGGAAATATGGGGTACAAGGAGGTTAAGCTCTGCAATAAAAATGGAGGAGCACAAAGTTCAGTGATTTTATTAAACACAAATAAAACTCAGACTGCAGCCTTCATCTTTCAGGGAGCAGAAAAGTCTCCTCCTAGGGGTGGATTTGCCACAGGTGTCTTGTAAAAGGAGATGGGACACACTGCCAGGTGGGAAAACAGCACGTTGGCTCCAGTCTCTCACACGCTGCCACACCAGCTGTCCCTAGGAACGTGGGATTTCCTGTAGTACATTCACAAATCTTGGACCCTCTGTTAAAATGGTGTTACTTGGGCAAAGGTTTCAGCAGAAGCAATGTGCAGAACTAGTCCCAGCCTGTTACATGTGGTGACAATAGGTGAATTTATTCTAAAGGCCTCCCTGGACTGTAGAGCTTGTAGGATTCCTCACTGTCACCTCTGTGCCTCCTTGGCTCATGTGTTCTCCTGCCTGGGTCTCATGGTTCTGTGTTCATCAGTGGTCAATGCCACATTTTAAAAGCTTTAAATCTGGCAACCACATGGTTACTGCAGTCAGAGGAGATACAGAAACTCATAATTTCTGTTGTGTCTTCCTTCACTCACCACATCTCAAAAATATCCCATCATTTCCTCTCCAGCATCACGTGGCAGAAGTTGCTGTGAGATTAATGAAGATGTTTAGCCTTAGCAAATAAGATTGTTGGGCCATCTTAATTTTCTCCAAGGACCTTATAACCCCAAATTTAGATCTGACTTAGAAAAGGTCACAGAAAGAGAAAACCTAGGAGAGGAATGGGGCGGCAATTAGGAGCATGTAACTGGAATAATTCTTCAATTTCCATGCCTGATGAAATGAATCTGTCCTGACAGAGCTAGCATGAAGAGAGGATCTGTTGCTGTACGTGCTTGTGGAATGTTTGTATCATCCAGCAGGAAAGACAGAACTATTTGTGTGGCGGCATGTTGGCAATACTTCCACATTTGATCTATTCCCTAAAAATGTTTGGGTGTGTGGTTGTGCCAAGGTCCAGATGGTGGATTCACAACCATATCAGGAGAAAACAGGTTTAGGCCCTGCTGAGGTGTTAGTTTTTAAGCAAGTTCAAAACTGCTCAGAGCTAAGAATACTCTGCAGGTGAGAGTCTTGCAATAATCTAAGGTGAAAAGGCACAGAATATTCCATAAAACAGCTGCACCATGACTGTGAGCCTTAATTCAACACGGAGGAAGGGCACAACACATCCCCTGGTTTGGATCCTGTCAGAAAGATAGGGAACAAAATCAGCTGAGAATGTGCAATCACTCAGTACAGAACAAAGGTTCTTCAGGAATGATGTAAGTGAAGTTGGTCACACCTTGGAGATAGATGAGACCCTCCAAGATACTCCCATTCCTATTTTCCTAAGGTTCATGAGGGTGCTCAGGAATGGCACCCATTAGACCACTGGGTCCAGAGAACTTTTAAGGGCAAATGTTTGCCCCTTTCCAATGTCCACAGGCACAGAAACTCACAACCTTCAAAGTTGAGGGGGTGGTGGGAGTCAGAATGGATTCTCTTGAATAATTGTCTTTTCTGGAACATGATCCACCAAGTTAAGGGAGTTTTTTGCAGTGGTTGGCAGCTGTGGGCTTCCCAGGGCTCCTCTGAGCAGTTTTAGAACAACTGCTTTGGGGTTTCTTGCTGTTCTTCCTGCACAGGACTAGTATTGGGTTATTTGTTGTTGTCCTTCTTGCTGTTTTTTTTTTTTTTTCTTGTTTTTAATTTGAACCCTTTTTGAACTTCTGAAATATGACCCTTTTCAGCGCATCGAGTCCAGGCTGTACCTGCTTTTATCATCTCTGACAGCTCATTTGTACTCTTGTAAGGTATTGTATCCCATTCTTAGCAGCTGAAAGATTAGTTCTGGGAACTATTTACCCTTTGCCAGTGGATCCTAAGGCATGTGATCCATTCAGTCATGATCAAGGAGCTGTAATAAATGGGGCACTTCTTCCACTGACCCTCTCTATCCTCTTGATGTAGCACTCTTGCAGGTTTGCTAAGGTGCTCGGAGATTAATGTAGACAGGAGGAAACCCAGAGCAGGGACTCAAGCTTAACCACTCATTTTGATGTAAAATGTGTAGGAGCAGTAGTTAGGGTGACAACCTGGGATTTAGGAAAGCTGTGTTCAATTCCCTGCCTCACCATGTGTGACGTTGCACCTCTGTGCCACAGCTCCAAATCCATATAATGGGACAACTGTATTTTCCTACTTCATGTGGCTCTTGGGAGAATAAATGTCTTTAAATCTGTACAGTGTTCAGTTAACCTGACAATGAGACCATAAAAGTGGATTGCATAGAGAAGGCAGAATCCAAAGGAGGTGGCTTTAAAATAATGTTAACATCTATCTTCTTGAATTTGATTCTATGAGAAGAGAATGTTCTTCATCAGTATTTCAGGCTATTCATCATCTTCCTGATCCATCCATTGTTCAGGATGTTCCCTGGCCCTGAAAACCCAAAAAAGCTTTGTCATGAACTGCATATTAGAAGAAATATTTCTTCCATTTGACACAACTTCTGGAGCTGACATTTTCTTAAGTATCTTATATTTTCTCCTAAACTAACAGCAGTTAATAGAATACAGTGATGATTTCTACAAGGTGTTCTGTAACTCAGAGGAATACTTCTCAGATTTGAACTTTGCTCATCTTTCTAGACATCTTTCCCGGGCTCTAGAGATAGGCCAATTCCAGTGATTAAGAGGTTCTGTTAGTATCAGCACTAATCAGAGTTTTGGCTGCTTTATCTCTGTCGTGCTTTCAGTCCCAGCTGAAATCAAGAAGTAGAAAGGCAAATTGGATGAGTGTGATTGTTATTAATTAAAAGAGAAAGTTAAAGAGTTATTCTAACTTTTTTTGGTGTCTCAAAAAATCCTCTTTCAGATATGTGATGTCTCAAGCTTCTTGAACAAGTGGATATCTATCTCTTCTTTATCTGAGTCCACTCGAGCATGCCACAGAGTTGTTATGGGTCCCATGTAGCTTTATCTGAATCAGTTCTCCCAAAGTCTTAAACTATATAATGAAGCTCTTTTTAGGGACTGGAAAACTGCCACTAAATTTGAAATCTGTCATGGTAATTTCAAGGCTAAAGGAATTAAATTTAACAAGAGATATTATTCCTAATTATTACTCTATCTCCAGCCTTTTGCACTTGCCTAAATTCTTTAAAAGTTTTGTTCCTTTCATAGCCACCTGATCATCAGAATTTTAATTAAGGCTAATCAGGATGTCTGAACCGTGACTGCCCATAGATTACTCTCTTTGGCTCAATAGTAGGTGTTCATCTCAAAGCCTCATTGTGTTTGTTACTTGGGGTGACACAGCTGTCATGGTTTCCAGTTTTGATATAGCTTTTCCTTTAATTAGGTGAATTGAATGAACTGAACTTAATTTGTAATTTCAGAGTAGATTGCGGTTTTTTTCTGTATTATGGAAGTTCTGCAACTGGCTACAGCCTTTTTGGAACACTGACTGTTGCCACTGACACCATATTTAGATGCAGGGCCTGACTTTTATCCCAGGGAAGTATAGATGAACTGCTTATACTGGCTACTTTTTTTGTTAGTAATTTAGGTTATTGACTCCAGCAAATATCTTCATTGATTCCCCATAATTGCTGGTGTCAAGTTTTTCAGTGCTATTTAATAAGCTCTTCTGAAATTCTTCTTAATAATATGAGTATTACTACAGAGAATAAATTCACGTGTGTGAAGAAGAGAGTGGGATCTGTGCATCTGTGCTTCAAGGGGTGAATGTCCATTAAAGAGCAGTGGTTGCACAATCCCAGCTCTCTCAATGAATAGGAAGGGAAAGGTTGGGTGGGACAGATTTGTCACCAGCTTATTCTCATTTATGATGTTGTTGCCTGTCCTTTGTTTTCCCATGGCAAACATTTTGCTTTAGAGCCACTGTTTTCTCTTTATTTCATTTTCAGTCAAGGATGCCATTTACAGAGGAACATGAGGACAGCTGTACTGGTTCTGATGATGGTTCCCATCACCTGCCTGTCTCTGGGGTCAGCCAGGAACAGGCTCCCAAGACACAGGGCAAAGACACCTTAGCAAACACTGGTACATTCCTACCACATTCTCCCAGCTCTTGGTAGTCAAGATCAGTGACTTTCTGAGTTGGAGACACAGTGTGCCAGTCTTCAACAGCCTAAAACACATTTTCTTGCCTGAACCTTTCCAGAAGGGTTGTTGCAAGACATTTGACCACGCAAAGTGTTGATTCCTAAAGATTTTTGAAGGCAGTATTGAAAATGGGAGTGTTTTTGTAAAGGATGGGCATGTTGGGACAGTCTGTGCTGCAGGATGGGAGGTCACTGTGCCACTTCTTGGGTGTTATTCTCCAGGGGTTGTAACGAGCAGCTTTGGCTGCTCTTTGTAAGTGATACTCAGGGAAACACAAAACTTATCACCAACACAATATATTATCTGAAGTTGAACAAGAAAGCAATTATGGTACCAGATTGCCATTAGCAGGTAGAAAAAAAACAAGCCCAAGGTTTCTTCTGCATCTCAGCTTGTGAGCTGACATTCAGATAAGATGAAAACATCATAACTCCCAGTGATTAACTGTGAAACATTGGAAATGAGTGTTCACAAGTGAATTTGTCCTCAAATACAGCCTTAAATACTTTCATCTAGGCACTTCTTTTTGAATAGCACAGCCTTCTGTGACACCATGGAGCATTTTTATGTGCAGACTTAATTGAAACAGTCTTATTTATAGCCGTGAATATTCATTCTTCCTAAAGGTGATTCTGAGGGAGGCTAATAAATGTTCTCACTTTCCTTTGCATTAGCTAACGATCTGGAAAACAAATATACTGCCATTCCCTGGGAACCCAATCTTGCTGTGCTGGACTATACTGGATGAAAGTTGCATTTCACCTTCCATTTATTAATTATTATTCCCATCTCTCCAGCGCCTGAAGTTCCTGCCGAGAAGCATCAGGCACAGCCCCAATGTCCACGTCCCAGAGCTGGGAGTTTAACTCAGAGGCAGGAGACGACAGATGGAGCCAGAGAGACAAAGAAGTACAAGGAGATAATTAGACTGAATCCATCAATGCAACTGGCCATGGTCTTTGTGCACTGCCATGGTGGCAAAGGATTTTGGTTGAGGAGAGCTAAAGGGGAGTCCTGTGAGATGCACATGACAGACCCTGCCAAAATATTACCTTTGATTCTAAGAAAGATAATTTTAATCAATTAGTTATTTTTATCACTGATCAGTAATTGTTCTTTACAGCTGTTGGTTTAGCCATGATTTTTCGGGCTAAAGCTTGGCTTATCCCACGTCAAAGGAGACATCAACCCTTCGTGCAGCTATAACACAAAGTGCAGCTTTTCCCAGGATCAGGTATCACAGCATGGCCACGTGAACTGTCCAAAGCTGCAAGCTGACTGTGCCTTTCTGTGTAAATTTTTGCTTCTGCAGCGATGATGTGTCGCCATTTAAATTGCCAGAAACAACCAGGACACATGGCAGTATCCTTTAGCTCGGTTCTTTTACATAACTGAATGCAACATTGCACTGCAGTGAGGGATTTGGGGAATCTGAGCCTATCCCTGGCACTCACTGCCTCCTTTCCCAGCCAAGGAGAGAGGAGTGATACTGGCATAGGGAGTTGATGAATTCTGAGATTTCACGGACCAGTGCTCCTGTGAGCTGCCTGAAGTCTCAAATTGTGTTGCTTGGAAAAGTTCTGCACTGGGGCTGCTCTTGCATGGGGGTCCCCAGCTCCTGCTTAGGGAGGTCCCTGGGTAAAATGAGTAATAAACGATGAAAAATTATCTCAGTCAGCACTCTCCTCTAATGACTCTTGGCAAGTGATTTCAGTCTGCCTCATAGACATGTACTGAACCCAGCCTCCATTCTCAACAAAAGCCTTTTAATAATAAATGTTATTAAACCAGGAAAAGTGTAATGCAATGAAATTCAGAGCCTAATGCTGGGAAATAGCTGTTGGCTTCCAAGATTTCTCAGGTACCCAATGTTGCTCTTCTCTGAAAACAAGAGGTGCAGGGCTTTCATCTGTAGATGTCATTTTGTGCCTACAGTGAACTGTGCCCAGGTAATTTGGCTGAGACCATCTTCAGGGAGCACCAAAATGTTCTGCTTCTACCTCAAACCAGAGAGCTCACCTGAAAATCAGGCCGGTGTGAGGACTCAGTGGAGCTCAGAGCACAGGAGAGCTGCCATTCCTGACCGGTCCTGAGCAGTGACCAGGGTGTCACAGGTATTGACAGACCCCAGCAATGTCTAACTTTTGGAGATTACATCAAGCCCTGACAGAAGCAACTTTGGAAAGTCACCAACAGACCAGCAGTGGAATGAAAAACCTCTGAACAGTAAATCCAACCTTGCTTGCACCTTCTCTAATTCTTCTCTCTCTCCTTCCAAAAGTGCCTCCCTCTGCAAGCTTTTGCAATTACCTCTCATTAGCCATTGACAATGCAGGAAGAGAAAGCATAAATTGGGAGCATGAATCATATCCCAATTTAGGCTGTCTCTTCTGCTAATAAAAAAGCATATGCTTCTCAGATACTCCTCTGCATTAAGGTTGAGAAGGAAGGCAGTGGAGGGAAAGTTGAACCATGCATTCTTTTACAGTGAAGTGGTTCCTGTTTTCCTTTAAGAGAGAGAATAATAAATTAGAAAATTTTCTTCTTAGAACTGTCCTCATCTTGTTCCAGGTATGTGCCTAAACCAGTTCTCCATATCCAAATGTGTAGAAGGAAGTTTGGTTTCTGGTGATGTGTCTGTACATCTGGGGTTAACTCTGCAGCTCAGGTCCAGATTGTGTGTGCTTGAGCAATCCTTATGAAATAATTTGCATTTTACAGCTGAGGAAATAGCAGTGCCCTGACAGAGCTCGTGGAAAGGGTTGTATGAGACCACTGCAGTAAAGGGAACTTGTCTTTGTCACCTGCAAAATCCTTCTAGCCCTAAATTCCTAAGCTCACAATCTCAAAAAGAGCATTAATATTTTTTGAGGGCTTCCAGCACCATGATGATGGAATAAGTCAATGGAACAAAAGGACTTCTTTAAACAGACAGCAAGGATCTAAGAATCCAAACAGCATCAGCTCCAAATATTCAGTCCTTTCCAGGAATCAGTGGAGGCTCTGTGGGTTAGAGTTAGATTGTTGTAATGCTCAACTGACAGTATGAAGCCAGCACTTGTGAGAATACTCAGAGATCTTTCAAAATCACATGAAAAACACCAGTCAGTCATGATATCCTAGAGAGAAATAAAGTAGCCCAGATAGGCTGAGGGCATAGTGGAATCATCCAAATGATTTGTTTTGGAAGAAAAAATTTAAATTTTTCTGCTCTGGTGTTTGGTAGAAGCTTCCTGTAGTGTACTAAAGTCATAGACTTTTCTGCTTAAGATCCTTACAAGTACCACCTGACAAGTTATGAAACTCTGTATTTAGTTTACAGAAAGTTTAAAAAAGTCAAATCAGTTCCACAGAAAGAACCAGGTATCAGTGAAAACAAATGTGTAGTATCAAGAAGCAGATTAAATATTGACGACTGCCCAAATTCTACATGGTAGTAAAACAACCTTTGGTACTCAGAACAACAACAAGGCCACTTAGAAACAACTCAGCAAAAACTCAGTGAAGATCTGTTGCATGGCAAACACTTTAAAACATGCAAGCTCTTGCACCAGTTATGTTATTGCACATTTTCAGGGCAGAAACAAAAGCAAGGCAGTTGATTGTGTGCTCTTGAAACTCTATTTCTTTTCTCTTATGTTTCTACCAATGTATTGTAGAATAAGAATCTCTCAGTTGAGTAAGTGCTAAAAATGAGCCTCTGGAAAATGCTCTACAATTCAATGCATTATGAATTCCAAAGTCTGACAAGAGCTGCAGTCAGTGGTGTGTTGGGAACTGCCTGGGAAGAAGGTAATGAACACAAAAATCATCATCCCTGTCTCTCTGGTGAGGCAAGCTAAGGTCCTGATGTGACTAAAACAAAGGGCATTTGACCATAATAAGTAACGAAACTTAAACACAAATTCTGGAGCATAATTAGCACCGTCTTGAGAAAGTGTCCTCACTGCTCCCCACAGGCAAAAAAAGTCCCCTTCTTCCCAGAGTGACACAAACAGGCAAATGAAAGAACCCAGGGCTTGGGACAGCACTTTTTCCTTTCTGATTCTTCTCCTACACTGAAAATATATGGAAGTGAAAGTAAATTGAAAAGCACATTTTCTGAGCATAGAAAGTCCAGTCCTGTCCTGGTGCTCTCCAGTTGTGTCACCACTGGCCACAAAACCCAGCTGCTCTTAAGGAAGTGAAGCTGTGCTGTCTTCTCCGCAGGGTTTTTCTCTCTGCAGGAAAACTCCCCTTGGACTCCATCTGTCTGTGGCCAGACCTTCCTGGAGTCCCAAAAGCTCTTGGAGGCTTGGAAAGGAAACAACAGGAATGAGCCTTTCCCATTTCACAAGGGACAGAAGAGTCCTTTGGTAATGGCTGGGCAATAACAAGCAGAACAGCTCAGATTAGAAGCCCACAAATCCCCTCGACTGACACAACTCAGGCCAGCAGCGACAGATAATGAAAGTTACTTGAAATAACAGCCCTTATTTTAGAAGTAAATGCTTGTCTTCATCTCCTTTAAGTTCTTTCAATGAAAACTGTAAATGCTCCATCCTTCCCAGAGCCTTTCCATGCCTGCTGCACGGAGGGTATAACAGGCTGATATTTAATGCTTTTTTTTTCAATTTTGTTCTTGAAAGGCTGAGACCTCAGCTCTAATCAGCTAATGCCTGACATTTCTGGAGGAGAGACCGTGCAATGAGCTCTGAGGTGAGACCCTTTCTGGAAAGGTTTCTGGGAGTTTGGGTACTGGAGTCCTGGCACTGATTGTCCAGGGAGATTTTTTTAGGAAATAGCTTGAGAAATTTTTGTTGGAGTAGTTTTGCTGGAGCTGCCTCTGCTGTGAACAGCTGCTGGACTAAGGAACCTCTAAGGAGGACCGACCTCCTTTCCATCATTTACCTTTATTTTCTTGCCTTGGTCATGGTGATTTAGTCTTTTCTGCTTCCAATCCATGCCAGTTTTAGAAAGTAGTAGCTAATCCCTCAGTGTCTTTGGGACACCCCTTTGTTCACACATGGTCCTGCAGCCCTTCAGAGCAGGCAGGCACATGGATCATCCTTCCCTGGAGGAGAACCTGTCCTCTTCACGACTGACAGGGAACAGTGTAAGCTGTAATTGCGTGCCTCTCCTCTATTTGAAAACTGTACAGGAATTCCCATGCTGTTTTATTAACAGATAAAAGCTGATATTATCACCTGTCATGGGAAAAGAGGAGGAGGACTGGAACTGATCTCCTGGGAAACACAAAGTGAGAACCTGCATCATGTGAGCTGTTAGGTGGATCCAACAGACTAAGTTTATTTCCTTTTTCATGAATTTCAAGGGATAGCTAAATAAACCCCCTAATGAGATCCCTGCTGAAGGGCAGCTGTTTTCAGATCTTTAGGAGTTACTGATTTCAGCCTTAAGTTGTATTGAAGCTTCTCTTAAAGCAGAGATTTCTGCTTCTGCAAGTGCTACAGAAACTTGCCTCAGGCAGCTGCTCTCTCTTCCAGTCCCCAGCAACTGCCGTAGCTTGCTGCAGCTCCCTCACCTGAAGTGTGAAAGGACAAAATTTGTCTGGCTGCAGAACATCCATCCACGAGAAAGGGAGTTTAATATTCACTGAGTGCCATCCATCAACTCAGAAGTTCCCACTTTCAGATATGAATTGATTTATTCCTTTCATTGTCCAGGACAAGCGTGGCAGACACCTTGCCCTTTCGAGGCTGCACAGCCCATCCAGGAGGCACTGACAAGCTAACAGGGTTTATTTACCACCTTCCCTTATTAGATAAGCTGCAGCCAGTTGGGAAGATGTCCTGGGAATGGAGTGAGGGTGGGAGCCCACAGGAACCACGTGCCCTTGGCCTGAAACACAGCTGCAGGGATAAGGAAGGCAGAAGCTTCCCATGGACTCACTGGCACAGCAGAGATGTGGGAACGTTTGTATCACCAGCACAAGAGAAGAGGTTTCCTTTCCTATCCCGTTCCTACCTATACTCATGTGAAAAAAGAGGACAAACCCCACGTATACACAGCAAAATGGTCAAGGGTGAGATCATTTTAAAAAGATCAAGAAAAAACCCTCAGCAATGACTTGGCCACTGCTGTTGGGGACAAGTGTTGGTTGGAATGGGGTTTTTTCTCCACAAGCACCTGAGGAGTATTCATTTGCTAAGATACTTTGAAATGCTGTCAGGAATGCTGCCAATTCCCACCTCCAGCTCCCCCCTGCCTTGTCCTTTCCCTGCAGGCTGTCCTTCCAGCAAATAAACGGAGGGGAAGCTGCTCCTGCTGCCTCTGAATGTCACAGACACGAGGAGGCTCATGGCAGCTCCCTGGGACAGTCAGCATCTCCTGATCACTGCACCTATTGACAAAAGACATCTATGTTTGTCAGCACTTCTGGAGAATAATGTTCATATTTGCATGTTCTACCAGACTGATCAAGAATCAAACACTCAGCAGGTGGAAGAATAAATGAGAGCAGACAGAAAAAATTGACTCAGAGACCTGAAAACAGTGAGGCTGGACTGATATGGATGGGCTTTAAACCGGCAAAATGGAAGAAACTTTAAACCAGCTTCAGGGTATGGGCAGCTTGTACATCACTCAGACAGCAGCTCTACTCCTGTTTTGGAGGAGGAAGCACATGCTGATGAGAAAACCATGGGTACTGTAAGTCTCTAGCAGCTTTTACAAACCAAGGCCATTGAAAGCAGCCTGATGGTTGTTTCACTTTGTACTGGTGGCACATTTGGCCTTTGGCCCATTCCAGAATCAGAAGGAGTGGGAAGTGTCTCTGCCTATCCTTGCCTTCCTCCAACAGCTGCACCGGACGCCTCTCTCCCCTTAAATCTGATTTCCTCGGTGCTATTTCTGGTGTAAAAGCAGGGGGCCATTGAAGCTGCACTGATTGCAAAACCAACGTACAGGCGAGGAAAACAAGGTCTGTTCTTCTGTTAGCCAGAGTGTAATTCCGAACCGGAGCGAGCACGCTGCCACAAACCTGTCAGCAAACACAGTGTGCGGTGATCAGAAATACCTGGGGAGGATGTGCTCACCGAGGTGTGAAATGCCTGGGCCGCCACTCCAGCGCTTCCTCGCAGCTCCAAGGACAAGCAAGCAGCATCTGCATTAATGTTCTGTGCAGCACTCAGCACGAGGGGCTGCATTTCGGGAGGAAAGTTGTGGAGTGAGCCCCTGCTGCTCTCACATCAGCTGTGCCTTCGGGAAGGTTTCAGCACAGTTCTTTTCCCCCTCACCCAACACCAGCTCAGCCCAAGTAAATCTCAGTCTGAGAGAGACACAATCTTGGTTGCTGTAAACCAAGGTTAGATGTTTCACGCTGTAACCAGAACTGGTAACTCCAGTGAGCTTCTTCACTACTTAAAAGCAGAATTGATTGTGTAGTAGCGAGGCTGAGATCATGAAGGAGCAATTTCTCTTGCACAGACCCATCTGGGGTAGTTAGATGACCTGCTCTGTGAGCTGTAATTTAAAAACAGTGGGATAGACAGCTAAACATGCCACTAAACCTTAAAAGAATTTCTAGGATCCTCCCAAAGCCCCCCAGCACACACACATTAAAAAGCCCCACAGCTGGTGGATTTCTGGATGTACAATTCTGGCACTCGGAGCTTTCCCTGTGCAGTCAGCAGATGTTTTTTGTTGTTTGCAGCCTGCATTCATCTGTCTCTACCCCGTTCTGCTCATCTATAATCAAGTTCTGGAGCTACAAATGTGTTACTCGACAACCCACAGCCTTCTGTTCGTATCGTCACCCATCAATCCTGGACATGCTCCAGGGGGTTCTGTTTCCAGAACAGCGGAGAGGGGGTTAATGGCTGCTGCACACACAGCTTTAACACAAATATCTTGTGTTAAAGCTGGCCAAAATCACATCACTCAAGGTGTTATTGGCAGCAATCAGCTATGGTCATAAGCAACATATTGACCTGCCAGGCTGTACAGCAATCCATAACATTCGATTATCCATTTCTTGAAATAACTATTAATTGTTCATTAGCCCTTTATAAAGTATTTATATACTCATGTTTCCTATAAAGCACGGCTGTAATGATAATGTATTTGACCTTTAAGTACAATCAATCACAAAAATCAGTAAGAAACAAGTTTTTGGAGCATTCACACCACTTTGGCTGAAAGACCTGAAGATCTGCACCTAGTCTCAGATTGATTTGGGTGGGGGAGACTTTCTCTGTCTAAACACTCTGTCTTGCTAAGCTGTTCTCCTGTGTTCCCTTTCCTGATGGAGGAGACACCATGGCACTATCAGAGCAAAACAGACTGAACCCCTCGATTTCAGATCCAGGATCAGGATGGGTCCAATCACTCCCTGCCTCTGGGATGGGCAACCTGGAGAACTCCAGAGAGCTGGGGTGAAGTGAGAGCATCCCCACCCTTCCTGGCACCGAAGGCCGCTCTGATCCACAGAAACACTTGAGAATATGCTTAAAGTGAAGAGTTGGATGGAGCTGTAGCATTTAGCCAGGACAGGGGAGGCACACAACTCTGTGAGGGGAGAATTGTGAAGGGAGCAGTGTGGTTTGAAGGGCATCTCAGTGCACAGAGAGCCTGGGGGTATTTAGATGTCCACCTGTGGAGCGAGGAGCTTAGATACCAGTGTAGTACACTCTTTTTCACATCAAGAGGTCGGAGGGACCTTGGAAATTTCGGCAGGACATTTAATTGTGAGGCACATTCGTTGAAAGATCTTTTATCTTTGACTGCAGTCACTTTCTCTCTGGCTCTTAGGACTAATAACAGCAAAGCCAGATAATGCTTTTGAAAATTCTTTGTACAGCTTCCAAGCTGGGCACTGCACTCTTTCTGGGGCGTTTACACTCCTTCTTCATCTGCATGTCCTACCTCATCAGGCAGCAATGTGTCACAGGATTACACATCATGAATTAAGCCTCATAACAAGCTGTTCTGAGCTGCAAAAGTACAAGAAATATATTTTGGCAAGTCGTATGAGAAGCAGAGGAGAATAGCAGGTGTTTCCAACAGGCAAATGTTTCCAGTTTGGCCACGAGTCTGTACTCTGGACCAGTCTCTAGATGACATCCTCCAGCATCGTGCCAAGGGGAACAGTGGCTTTTTTGATCCCAGTACTGTCCTGGTATCTGAAAACTCTGGAGGAGCTGACTCAGATTCCTTCCAACCTCATCTTCATCCAAAGACACCCAAGAATTTCTTTATTCTCTGTCCCTTGCTCTCCATGGCTATAATCCAACACCTGCATTTGAGCCACTGGAGGCAAAGATCCAAAACATTCCCGAGGGGAATGGAGTAGTGGGAAGTGCAAAAGGCAATCTGCCGTGATATGAGGTGGGTAATTCCCTGCCCATGCCTGAGCAAACACACAGACACTGTGGCAGGGAGCCTGACAGATGGTTAGAGCAGAGCAGTGGGCTTCTGCTCACCCAGACATGGCTGCCCCCAGTGTCATCTGGGCACAGAGATGTAACAATTATCACTTCCCTGCTCCTTCACTCAATGGGGCCCGAGTCGAGTGGATGGAGGTTCAGGTGGGGTGCACTGGAGCCAGGCAGGGTCCTCCTGCTTCTGTCTCTACATCCAAAAATGCCAGCCCATGTGTCCAGCCTGAGGTGCTGTTTCCAGCCCACCATCCCTTTTGCTGTTGGCACCACGAGCCCGGTGCTCAGGCCGAGGACAGCTCAGGTGCCAAGGACACAGCTGCTGTGCCTGGGCATGGCACTGCTGCCTGACTGCGGCCTGGCCTGGCCAGTGACAGCGCTTATGTTCCCTGCAGGGATGCCTTTGCTGTCCTTGGATGCTCTCCTGCCAGGGGATGCCACAGCTCCTTCCTCCAAGGGTAGGAGAGCACCTGCCACCAGCCCAGCCTCCGAGCAGGGAGGCAGCACTGGGGATGGATGGGGAAGAGGGCTGGATTTGTCCCCTTTTCTTTGTCAATCTACGTGTGTGCAGGCTCAGGCAGCCCCCTGGGGCAGAGGCAGACAGCCCTGCAGCACTGCTCTGAGCCGTGCTCTGCAGGCAGAAAATACTTCGAATGCTTTTCTTTTGCTCATTTGCTCTTTTGTTTCATCAAGCCATCAGTGCAGGCAGCCGAGCTCCGATGGCGCCTTTCAAATGATTTCCCTCGCCACTTTCACAAACATGAGTTTATCCCTCCTAGAGAGGTGAACCGGGGATAAGTTTAATATAAAAAGAGAGAGGCGAGGTAATCAAACACCTGCTCCCACTAAAACAAAGCCTTTTCCTCTTCACAGGCTGTTGAGCACTGATGAGGGAAGGTGAAGGCGCACAAGAGCCCTAACCCAGCACAAGGTCCAGCCTTCAGAGTGGGCAAATCCGGGTTGTAAAAGCAGAGACCCGAACCACGCTGTACGCTCTCACCTCAGCTGCTCTGCCCAGGCCAGAGAAGGTTTTGCAAACATTTCCAGTAGAAAACTCCAGGTGCTTTCCCTGCTGCCTGTTCCCATCGTCAGAGGGGAAAGCACAAGTGTTAAGGGGATAAACTTAAGAAAAATTCCCTTTGTTATTCGTGTTGGAGGCCCCCTGGGGCTGATTTACCTGGGCATTGAGCCTCCAAATGTCTCATTGTCTCAGGCCAGAAATACTGCCACCCTTCTCCTTCCCTCTCTTTCTCTCTTGCTGCCCACATAACACGTATCCATGACTCCCCAGCATTGCCCCAGCTGCAGCTGGGGGAGCCCAGCTTTCAGACAAACCCATGGGATGGGCATTTCTTGCTTCCCTGGAGGACTTGTCTCAGGTTTTCAGACCTTCACAAGCAGCTAACCTGTGGCTTCAGGCGATTTGGATTTTCTTGGAGAATGATGTTCTACAGTGTGTGTTTTTTTCCCCCTGCTGAGGGGAAAAAAGGACAGGGCAAGAGGGAGAAACCAAAACCCACCACCAAAAGCCAGGGGGATTTCTATACCTCACCTTTGCCACCTTTCATGTAGCAATGACATTATGGAAGCAGCTAAATAGTCTGGCTGACCCTAATACTCCCTCAGGTGCCCTTTGCCTGCTTGGTGAAAGGCAGCAAAGCCCTCACAAGCATCAGAATATCCTCAGTCAGATTCCTGGTTGCCCACCAGTTTGAGATGGTTTCTCATTGCCTCTAATGGCTGATGTGCAGTGATGGGAGGGAGCTGCAGATGATGCCCATCAGCAGGCAATCAGGCATCTCGTATTTCTCTTCCAGCACAACTCTCCATGCAGGATGGTAATTTTCTCTGGCCAGGGCCGCGAGTCCCCTGGTCCTTTGGCTGTTGCCTTCCTCGGGTCTGCAGCTTTAAAGAACAGCTTTCTGCACACCAGACAACTGTTAGGACCCAGTGTCAGGGAAATAAGCATATCTATATCATGTGGAGTCAGTGGCATCAGCCCTAGAGAGCTCTTTCCCAGCGCAGATGCCCAAAACCCCCATCTGATGCTGACTGCTCTGCAAGGCTCAGGATGCAGAGGCAGATATTTCAGACAAGCAGCCCAAATCAAATCTGTACAAGCCTCTGTAGACTGCTCTAATGCTTGAATTGTAACCAGAAGGAAAGAGGCTGCCAAAGCCTAGCAGGGCCCAGGGATGCTGCACGCAGTTCTGTTTTATGGACCCACCTGCACGGAGAGCACCGCGCACCACCCACGGCACCGCTCTCCTTCCAGCCCATATTTCATTACAGGGCTGCCATTTCCCAGTGTGTAAAAATAGGATGTGCTGGCACAGCTTAACTGGTGCTAAGAGCACCGTGGAGAGGCACAGCTATAGCTGCAAGGGAAACGAAGAAACAGAGGAGTTCTCCTGAGCGAGTGCTGAACTGACAACCTCTGCTGCTGAAACCAAAGTGCCCTGGCAAAAGCCACCACCACAGACATATACACAGCAACCAGCAGCTCTGGAGAGGACAGCACATCTCAAATGCACTCAGCAAATAAAGGCTCAGCTGTATGTTGCACTGCAGACAGGATAATCCTGCTGTTTTACCCATCTGAGGAAAGCCAGGTTTGGATTTGGAAGGCAGCTTTCCCTGGGTTTCCACCCTGTCGATTCAAAGGCAGATGGCAACACAGTGGTGCAGGGATCACAGCTCCCCAGAGGCCAGGATGGTTTGAGATGGCTAAGAGGGAGGTCTGCAGGGCTGGATTCTGAATGCACTGTGGGTTTGCTCTGCTGCAGAGTGGTGGTGCAGTTTTCGGTGCTGCCCAAGACACCCAGATCTCACCAGTGGTACTTCCCACACAAGGTGTGCTCCTGCTGGCCTTTTGTCTGACTTTGGGGCTGGTCTATCCAGCCTCATGGTGGTGGTGCTCAGGGAACAGAGACCTTCTGCTCTCCGTGGGTGCAGATGGAATAAAACTGTGTGTGGCTGGAGGGAAAGGAAATAAGGAGAAAATTGATTGGAGGTGATTTTGGAGACTCATTTGCCAGGATTTAACACGTTTTGGAGAACTGGCAGATGGCCTTCCATAGGCAGAATTTTGTCTCAACTCTTTTTATTTCCTCAGGTGATATTTATCTCTGCTTTTTAAACAAAATACAGTCAGACCCAGACTATCACAGTGCAGACTGATTGACTGCTTTCAGACAGCTCTCCAAGCCTCCTAAACATGTTAAATCCCCCTCTTCCTGGTGAAGAAGGATGCAGTTCTGCCAGCAAGCATTAGTGAAAACATGAGCATTCACAAAAGCTGCTCAGTATTTCTGGGCTGAAATTACCCACAGCAATGTTTTTCTAATTCTGTTTTTAATTTCTAGTAGCGGGCACAAGAGTCACTCTTTCAGCTGCACAGATAGCTTTAGTTGCTACCTAACGTGGTAACAGGTTTTCTTTCCAATACTATTTTGTCAACAATAAATATCAACTTTGTAATGAAAAGGATCGTATTTATGCTTTGGAGTAAAACGTTGTGGGGTGTTTTGCATGTAAAGCTGAATCTCATGTACAAGTAGTAAGGAATAAAAAGACAGAGTTTAGTTAAGATATTTAAGCTAAGGGAGTGATGGAGAGGGTTTTTTTGACTGGAAAGAAATACGAGTGGAATATGTAAAATTTCCCCAAACTAGTAAGTAGGAGATAATTTTCCTCCCTTTTTCTTCCAGGGTATTCAAATCCCTGCAACTGGATAGGAAAGAGGACTTTGAGAGGCCAGGGAACAACAAACCCCGAAAATCTCTGGACCTGCTGGACCTGCTATAAATGTGATGAACTCATAAACGAGAGATCCAGACATGAAGCACTTTGCTATCAGCCTGGGGAATTCAGCCAGACACAGTCCAGCAAGCTCATCCATAGTTGCTCTGCACTCTCCAGTACTATTCTCATTTCTCATCCTACACACAGGAGATTGGGGCTGTAACAAAATCCCAGCATCACAGAAGCAACTTGCCAGGGCTGGTACATGGTCAGTGATTCTCTGGTATAGAGATACTTACTGCTATAGAGGCTTTTTTCTACTGCCAAAAGTCCTCAGCAGCTGCACATGCTGGATTTATCAGGCTTTATGAGATATGGCACCACAGAAATTGGTCTGAGACTGCCAGACTATTTACTACCACTCTACCAGAATAATTCATATGCTTATTCCCCATCCTGAATACACCCAAAACTAAACCTCCCAGTGAAGTTGCACTGATTTAAAGCTAACCATAAATCTGTTGACCCTTGGTAAACTATGCCTGTGCTTTTTCTTTTTTCTTTCTTCTTTTTTTATCTGTTTGGTGCTGAGAAAAAGAAAGCAATTTTCCACCCATACGCCTCAAGCAAACCTCCAGATCCTTTGCACTATGCTGTCCGCTCTTTTTCCCGTTCCTCATTTGTTTTTATCTCCCTGCATTTTCAACAGCCTCTCCTGTTGTTCCTGAAATTTTCTCCCTCCTAGCCTCTTGCAAAGGGAAAGCCAGGGGTTTACTTGTCCCCCTCTAAGCAGGGAGAGCAAACAAAGTAAAGCCAAGTCCTGATGTGTGCCATACATCAAAGATTTTCACCACTGCCCTTGATCCAGAGCTCTGCAGGAGGAGGCAACCTGCACTGCTTGCAGATAACTGATGGTTGTATTGTTGAGCTGCTATTTTTCCCTTTTGGCAAATAGGGTTAATTTTGGGGGG
>VXAD01002803.1:919170-958695 GCA_013399195.1 Dicrurus megarhynchus | reverse complement strand
TGTGTTGGGGGGGGGGGGGGGGGGGCAGGGACAGGGAATTTTTCCCTAGCGTGATGATGGTTAGATTTTGGAAAGCTTCCCTACTTGGGACAGCCTGAGTGATTTTAAAGCTTGTTTTCAGCTACCATTGTTTTCCCATTAAGATTTTATGTAGTCCATTTCCATGAATATGAGCCTGTGTCATCCAGTGCTCCTCTGTCCCTTCCTCCCTTCCAGACTCTTAGCCACTATATTCACTTTGGACAAGAAAAGGAATAGGTCTTTGGTAAACAGAGTTCACAGAAACCTCTACATTCATTTTACTGGTTTATTGCAATGGAAAAGAGGTGTTCACACTGTGCATGCATTAATATATTCTGATTAGCCTTGAACAGTGGTAGGAGGAGATAAGATAAGCTCTCAACATCTTTAGGGAGTAAACAGCAAAGTGTTAAATTGGTTTAACAGCTTTTGGATGAGTTTAAATGAGGCGTCTTTTTTTTTTTTAAATGACATATTTAGGAAAAAATAAGCCCTTTGGTTCTTTAATGACACATTCACTTATGTCACTTAATGTTGCATGCTTCTTCTTTTACAGCCTTTGCTGTGCAAAGTGCTGGCACCGTTGTGATCCAAAGGAAAGAACTACTTCCTTAGCTATTCTGATGATTAGCTGATTTTAAAAGTGCAGATTTTCTTCATGAAACTCTCAGCTGGATACGGCATCAACACCAGTCTTTTGTGCAGCTCCTCCAGGCTTAGTGATAATAATGAATTCGGATGGGCCAGACCAAAGTAGTTTTTCTCAAACTACAGCATTTCTGTATGGAGAAAGGGCCTGATTAAAACACTTCACCCCACCCTCCATGTGTTTTCTCCTCGGCTTCGAACATTCTCTGTGGACAGCAGATAGAAGGATTTTGTCCCTTTTGTCAACATCATGCAGTTATCAGTCTCCTTTCTGCCGGAACGTGCCCTGCTCTCCGGGGCCAGGCGGGCAGTCCTGCACTGCTGGCACACACAGGGAGGTGTTTGACAATGCCAGAAGAGCAGCTTGGAGGCAGGACTTGTTTTCCATCGTGGCTCTTCCCTTTGGGAGGGTCCTGTCAGACCTGTTGGGAAGAGGCTGGTGGGTGGCAGCTCCGGCACCGGCTCCGCTCCCGGCACGGCTGCGATCCCAGGAACAGACACGCTGGGCCCTGCAGTGTGCAATAAACAAAAGAAACCCCCAAGCCCCCCAGACTGATTAGGTTAGAAATGTCCCCTGTGCGAGGGAGTATTTGTTGGGTGCTGAGAACTGCCAAGGTTACAAAATCCAGATCTCCCACAGGGGGTTACACAGCCTGAACAAATTTCTTCTCCATCATATTTTTAACAAGGAAGTATCAGTTTGTATTTTTAAGGAATACTGAGGATAGGAGAAAGTAATCCCTTTTTTATTTTTTATTTATTTTGGGGTTAGAGACTTATAAAAAGCTATTGGATAAATTGGATGAATAACTGTATCATCTCTACTTTTCCCTGTCTTTTTTTAAATGTCAATAAAGAGATGGGAGCTTTTCCCATGCCTTTTAGGAGATTACTTCACAGAGATTTTGTACTGTTTCTTAGCTCAGACTTTCCCTTCTGTCATTTTTATCGTGCTCTCCTTAGCATCACATTTTTGTACACACAAAATCATTCTTTTCTGTCTGCCTGAACACAGTAACCATAACGCTAGTCATTACTCAGGGAAGGTATATATATTTAGTTCATCATCTTTTCTCATAAATCAGTCTTTTCAACCCCAAAATCATTTTAGCTGCTCTTTGAATTGTCTGCAATTTTGTTTCTTTCCTAGTAATGAGGTGGCCCAGAACTGAATGCTGTATTCAAGGCAGGCTGCCACCAAAGTAATCGGAACCTGGATGATTTCCATTATCTGCTGTTTGACACAAACCTTCGTGTGAATACGATGCAAGAAAAAGTCTGTTCTTGCAAATGTTATGGTGCTGAAAACATACATTATCTTTATGGTCTGCATTTCATGCTGGGGCTCCCAGGCATCTGCATTTCCTGGATTGTCCTATTTTTCAATACTGAAGCTTTGCTCATTAAGAAAAAAAAAAGTAGGGGGAGATTTGGCCTTTCGATCCCCATTCCAGATGTCAGTGTCCAGGTAGCTGAGGACTGAAATATGGAAGCTCTCATCAAAACTGTATACTCCTGGTACAGGTACAGTTGTAATTATTTTAGCAGCTTCTGAAATCCTTCCTCCAGCTCCAGCTCATGTCAGGTCACTCTGCTCAAGCCAAGCTCTCGGCTTGAAGCATTTCCTGGTCCATTTTTATGGTACAGCCGTCACATAAATACAGCACGAAGTTCTCCTTATGGGCACCTGGGGACTTGCTAGCCAGTCTAACAGCCCTGTTATTTTGATGTTAAATAGAACAGTAAGAGTAGAGCAAAAACAAAAACCAAGCCCCAAACAAAACAAGAAACCCCCACCAAACACAGGGTTGCTGAAAATGATTTCCTTCATCCACGTGCTGGTGCGACAGCGGCCGCTCGCCGTTCATCCCCGCTCCTCACATCAGGGATGGCAAAGAGCAAAAATCAATAGCAGGAAAGCAGGATCAATACAAACAGAAACGGCAAGTTCTGTTTTAAAAGACTTTGGCAGAGGGGTTTTAAAAAATTCTGCCATCTGTGGTATTTCTCTCCATCGACAGCGTGTGCCGTGGATAACGCCAGCCCCACATCAATAACATCTGCTAATGCCACTTCCTGAGCCGTGCAATCAATCCTGCCCAGCAGGCCCCGGGGTAGCAAAGTGAGCTCCCAAACTGTGCCTGCCATCTGCAGCCCTCGCCCAAAATCTGGCAGACCTCACCCAAAGCACCCAGCGAGGCCCCTGCTCGAGGCACGGGGTGGTGGGCAGGACCAGTCAGGAGCAGGGGTGCCCTACAACGATGCCAAACCCCACCACTTGCTTTATTTTGAGCTTGTCAGTCTCGGATGTAAGCAGCAGTTTGCCACAAGCACCTTTGCACACCTGTCCCTGGTTGGGACAAACCCCTTCATGCCACCATGAGGATGGTCACCTGGGGACCTTGGCAGGGCACAGAGCAGAGCTGGGCTGTCACTGCTCTCTGGGAATGCAGATGGGGTGTTTTGGTTTGCTCATGGAATACCTGAGGACGTGTCTTCAGCACTCCCAGGCATGACAAAGAAGGGATGCAGGGAATACCCTAACACTGTTCAGGGCACGGAGCCCTGCAGTACCTCTTAACTCTTACCCCAAGAAGAAAGTTTGCATGAAATGGCTCTGAAGAAGTTTTGCCTGTTCTTCCCATGTGAAATCTCTTGAAATCTGCTGAGATTCGATGTGCCCAACTGCCAGCCTCACCCACCAGAAAATTTTCCATTTTCCTGCTAGAACATTTTGTTTGCACTGCTTGGGTCTGTGCTGGCCCCAGGCAGCACTGGGAGTGCTGGGGGTGCAGTGCCTGTCACTCTGCACAGCAGTCCCTAAACCCAGGCTCTCCAAATACATTTATATAATGGTGCAATTATGGGTGATTCCTTTGAATTTGATAGCAGAAGTCCCTGGGCAGTAGCAGAAAGGAGGTGGGACAGGAGCAGATGCATTTTCTGCTGGGGCTGGCTGGGTTTGCAACCTTCAGCAAGCAGCCCTGAAAACATCCATAAGGACTTGAGAAAGTAATGGGGATTGGAATAAGTCAAATTAATGCAAAAGTGGCCAAAGCACACATATTTGATACAAAATCCTAATATATGGAGGAACTGGCTTCCTGCTAATCTCATTTAATATCCTGTTCTGCAGAAACACTGGGCTGAGGTGCTGGGGGAGGATGAAACCATAAAGTCCTCAATTTGAATGGAACATTTCACCCAAATTAAAAGGAATGGCTTTTCCCCAGAGCCTGAATGTGTTTGACAAATAGCATAATTTTATAAAAATGGGTTTTAGGTTTTTTAGACTAGAAAATAGGGAGTTCACTATGACATCTATTTTTAGCCAGATTGTGAGCATTTATTGCCTTTTCCCCACGTACAGATAAAACAAATGCTCCCCTCAGAGTTGTTTGCTTTCAATAGCGCAGAGCCAAGCAGTTGTTTTAATTAGAAGGTTTTCTATAGACAAGGACATTTCCCTGATACTTTTCCTGCATCAAGACTGAACAGAATGGGAAACTTACTGCACAAATTGCTGAGGGCTATCCAAGACAACAAATACAGCCCAAAATAAAGGGAAACCTGGCCAGTACCTGACCCAGAGACCAAGCATCGCCTGTCTTCATTGGCACTATCGTAAATGGAAACCTCTGTCCATCCAGCATGAAATTCAGTGCTCACAATGTCACTGAGTCCCTCTGCCTATCTCTGGCAGCAGCATCACAGCAGTCGTGTCACTACACAATCACCATTTTGGCACTTGGAGGAATCTGGAAAAATGAAGCAAAAAAGAGAAGGAGAATGACATGGTGAACATGGTTAGATAAAGTTTCATTTGTCAAAGAACTGCTGAGGAAAAAGGCTGATGTATTCCAGGCTGTTGTATAGATTATTACAGAAGCAATCTATTTTTGTTCTGCTATTATGCCATGGAGAATTCATCTCTCTGCAACAGTAGAAGCAATAAAGGAAAAAATGGGCCCTTTTCCTGTAAATCAACCCCAGTACTTTAGTGCAGGTTGCTCTCCCTGCAGGTGAGTGCAAGCCTGTGCATTCCCAAGGGAATAGCTGAAGCCAAGGTGCTCTTGAAGATCAAGTGCAAAACTCAATGACCTGGGACAAGAGAACAAGTCTAGAAAATAATCAGCCTGAGACGACGCCTGAACTGCAAAGTAAATCAAACACTTTGAGGTTTGAAAAGTTCAAAAGGCTTTAGGAAAGATGGAATCACTTGCCAGCCAGCTTCTTCTGTAGTCTTGATTTTATTTTTCTTTAAGTACAAAGAAATATTTCCAGGAAGATGACACAAATTCAGTGTCATCGTTTGGAACAAAAGAAGGCCAAAGTTCTCCATCAGAGAGGAAAATTTAACCTCTGTGTGCCAGGGGACATGAGTACTTTGGTGACAACCAAGAGGAGAGCATCTGATGTATTCCATATCAGAGGCACTGCCACACACATTGAGGGGCAGCTGCTTGTGATTGTGCCTTTTAAGAATGGTTTTGAAATAATACCATGAAAAAGCAAGTACTTTGCATTGAAACCATTTGTGCAGTCAAACCAGAATCCCGCCTGGTGCCACAAATAAAAAAAGAGGCTTGGAAAATGTAGGTTTTTCCCCCTTTCCCCCATTTTCTATCCCTGGCATGGTCCTAAGCCATAGACATGGATCCTGTGCTACCAGCCAGTGACTCAGGGTGGCCAAGATGCTTTATCCTGAAAGGTTTGTACAGATGCACCTTCTGTTGCCCAGCAGCTGCAAGATGCACACCCTGGATTTCAGAGAGACACAAAGAACTGCTCTTGGCCAAGAAATGCAAGGACAGGTTCTCTTGTCTCATCCTGAGGATGCTTTTTCTAGCCCTAAGTAGGAGAGGAAGCCATCCTGGGAGGTCTGAGCATCTTATGTCCACTGGGGGAGTCATTCCCAGCAGGGAGGGGCAGCAGCATCTGTGAGCCTGATGCTCTGGGGCTGCAGAGGATTAGGTGGCTCCAGGAATGCTTTGGGAAGCTTTATCAGCAAAAGCTCCGAAATCACAGGGAGAAAAAAAGAGTAGAAAATCTGAAGAAACAAGACAGAAAATAGAGAGGGTGAAGATTATGAGAATGAAGCAGCACAGGCTGCCTCTGTCCCTGCTCTTCTCTCTGGTGGGGCAGCAAGAAGAGGATGGGGGATGAGCACACGGCAGCCAAGTGTGGTGGAGAGTGAGCTGTGGTCACTCTTGTGGCTGTGGGGACCTGCCACGTGTGCCCCCCGGGAGCTGCTGAGCCACAGCCTCGAGGGTTTCACTGAATAAAGGGGGAGAAGCAGGGAAAGCAGAGGGGGAGAAGCATGAAGGAGGGAGCAAGGCTCTGAAGCAACGAGCAGGGGGAAGACCCACTGGCCCCTGTCCGGCCTTGGCTCTTCCCCAGGCACCAGAAAAGCCACTGCCTCAGTCAGACAAGGGTTACAGAGATGCATCGTGTGGGGAATATCCCCTGTGGAAAAGGATGGTGCTGTTTACATGATTTATAGCCAGAGAAGGTGATTAATAATAATGAATAATGAGTTCCTACACATGTTAACTGGGGCACAAACACGACTGCCCTTAGAGCAGAGAGCCCAGGGATGGCACAGCCTTGAGTCCTGGACAGCAGTCTGGGAGCCCCATGATGATGGTGATGATGGTGATGGGCACGGCTCAGATGCAAGTCCCACATCCTGAGTCTGACAACAGGGGAGAAACCTCCCCAGAGAGTTGCAGCCCTCGGTCCCACATGGGTTGATTATTCACTGAGTGTTGTGGGAATAAAAGGGAAAAGTAACCAAAAAAATGAGGGGTTTTGGAAGAGGCACAGGCCCTCCTGCTAACAACAGCCCGGGAGATGGTTTCAGTGAGAGCTGCTGGAGGCTGAGGCTCTTTCTTAAGTCTCAGGAGATATTTTCAAATGTTTTTCCAAGTTGACTGGGTTGTTGCATCCCAATTTGCATTGCAGGCATTTACACTTCTGCTCCATGTTTTCCAGTTCCCGCTTGCACACATTGTGTGGAATGAAATCAGGCATTTTCAGCCACACTGATTTTAATCTAATTTCAGACAGGTTGGTAAGGTAAGGTCAGCATTCTGTCAATGACAAATTTAATGAAAGTAAAGGTCCAGACACCAAAATGTTATGGAACTGGATAAGGCTTTTTGATTGCTGTCATTACAATTGATAGTTCTATTCAGTCACTTGAAATTTTATTGATTTTTTTTTTCCCAAGCACTCCACCTTAAACTTATTTTTCATTTCAAGAAATCAATACTATGGATCCTTTGACACAAGGCATGCAGCATTCTGCCACAATATGTATTTCATGATGGAAGGAGCTGGGATTTTTTTTCTTTCTACTCACTTCCTTCATCATAAAAGTAAACTGGAAAATCTCAGTTACTTATAAACAGACAAATCTTAGGGAAACTTCCTGCCCTTGTTTCTCTGCACTAGATCACCTGTGCTGCTGTCTGCTGTGGAGATGTTTTTCCTGAAGCTGGTGGAAGGCAGAGTTATGAATGTGTAATGCGGTTCACCTAACAGCTTTGGTAAGTGGAAATTTTTTCTTCTTCTGTCTGCTCTTTTCTCTTTTTTTCTGCAGTTCGGCTTTCCTGGGCACAGGTGGAAAATCTTTTGGGGTTTTTTTTTGTTTGGTTTTTTTTTTGCAATTTCATCAACAGAATGAAAAAAACCAGGTTCTGCATGGACAAAAGTTCCAGGTTATGTTGCTGCTGTGAAGGCAGATGAGCTCTAGGGCAGCGCACAAGATGGGTGAAAAACACGTGGGGTGGTGAAGTGTTATCAGGGATCTGTCAGTGTGAGACTGGGGGAGGAGAGTGGCCCACTGGGGACACCAGTTTGGTGCCTGTAGGGGTGAATCTGCGCCCACTGCCTCTCCAAACCCACATTTTGAAGCCCAAATCCAGCACCCCTGGGTGGCCTTTCGACACCCACCCAGCCACACCATGCCAGGAGCACGGATGGGGGACATCATCTGAGCTCAGGTAGCTCAGAGCCAGCAAAGTCTGGGGCTTTGGGCAAAGTGTGAGCAGCAGCAGAAGGTGCTGCCCTTCACCACCAGCCCTGAAGGGCTCTGATGATCCCCTTCACTCTTTGCATTTGATGGATGAGGGACAGACATCCAGTTCCCAGCTTTCACATCGTGTCTCCAGGCATTTTTCCCAGTAAATGTATAAATTTCAAAGTCTTATCCATGCTTGAAAAACGCCCACCACTTTCCTCTGTTAGGAAATCTCTAGGGAGCAGAAAGAGCGAGGTCATACCCGAAGCAGATGACCCCTCTGGTCAGCTGAGGTCCTTAGAAATGTCCTGTACTGTGGATCCAGCCGTCCTTGTGACTGATAAATAATTTAGATCTGGGTGTTTTGAATCCCTGGCTTTTTATGAGTATAGAAATTTATTACAAGTACAGAAAGTCTCACCTTTATCAATTATTAAAGTTGGTTACACAAAACGACTTTAGCAAATGATCTGAAATTTAAGTGAAAAAATGGAGTATTTGTCCCTCTTTTTCAGGAAAAAAGAGAAGAGAGTGTTGAGGGATTGATAACAACGTAAGGACACATAGGAGGGGTGAGTGGACTACATCTTTCTTCTAAGTATCTCTCTTACCTGATGGATTTGTGACTACAGCTCTGTAATTTTGAGGGAAATGAATTAAATTCAGAGAGAAGCAGGGAGGGAAGTCTGCCATCCACATTCGTATAGGTGCAACAGGTACAAAAAACCAATATCCAGTGTCCATATCTTATTACAGCCACCATTAAACCAGAATATTATTAGCAGTTGTGGCACAACAGAGAACAGGAGGGGAGATAAAGAAAGAAAAGAAATCAGGATTGATGCTCTCTTCCTGTATTTGTTATCTTACAGAACCAGCAGCAGAATACAAATCAACCCACCCCATGCACAAGAGAGTGAGATCCTTTGAGGCTCTTGTTTCATGGATGAAATGAATTCAGTCACTGGGGGATGAAAGGCTCTGTAACTGTAAAGAAAACCTCCCCTTTTGCATATCCTTTTCCTCTGGTCAAGAGCTTCAGGAGAGCGGTGTGAAGGGAAATGCCAACAGTGGCCCAGCTAAGGATGGTCATGATTTTTCCCTTTTCAGGAGAAATGCTCCCATAAACAACTTCTACTCCTTTCATGGCAACTCCATCGTGGAGATGACAGTGAAATGGCACTCGAGGTATGTTACCCATTTGGAAAGAAAAAAGGAAAGAAAGAAAAAAGAAAAGAAAAAAGGGGGGAAAAGGAAAATGAGCTGACTTGAGAAAAACACGTGAGCAAAAGTGGAAAAAACCCATGTTCTTCATGTTTCAGCAGAGACCGACAGTCTGGTTTTTTCCAGTTTGCAGTTTTCTGCCCGAAAACACAAGTTTATATGTTTTACAGACCAAATCAGCAACTGTTACACTCTGAAGGAGCCTGTGTCTCCCTGAGAATGTGAAAACACAGCAAGCACCAGGCTGGCGAAGCCATCCCACCTCCCCACCATCTCCTGTTCTGCACTGGCAGCACTGCAGTTATTTCCCACATTATGCCTCACCCTGGAATGCAAGAGAGGTTTCACAGCTATCTTTAGACTGGACACAGCAGCAAGAGATGAAGTTGAACTGAAAACCTACCTAATATATTCCCTTATTCTTATTTCTTGTAGATTAACATGGACATGTCAATCTACAAATTTGCAGGCTTGTGCCCTTTGCTGGAATATACTGATTTACAAGGTGGAGTCAAGAAATTGGTTGTTATAACAATATCCCTCACAAGCACACATCTCTTAAATTCCCATCTTAGCAATTATCCCAGAGATAGTGGGATTCTTGGGGTTCCAAATACATCATGCCCAGAAGGTGATTTCTCTGTGAAATCAAACCACATTCAAAACCAAAGGGCACTTTTCAGATTGGTGATAAAATTCTTAATTATGCTGCAGCAACCACAGCACTGCTGTGGAGAAGCAAATTCTCTTACAAATTATGCACATACATCAAAACCACCCTCTGTTTCAGAGACAAATGCCCAATCAATCCAATCTATTTTGCCATCTACAGCAGACACTGCATCAGGCTATTTGATAACTATAAATTTTAATATGTCTTTCCTCACTACAGCCAGTCAACTTGTGATTATCCAGACTCGGGGAGGGGGCTGGACTAACCCAAATAAAGTGAAGCACAGTCGAACAAAACTGATGTAAATCAGATAGTGGAAATAAATGTTTTATTTTCTGTATTAATCTTGGCAAAAACTGGAGCAACGACGTAGAAAAGGTCAACGAGGTGAATAAAAGTGTTTTATTTTTGGTGTAACAGGGTTCATTTGCAACTGGATAATCTGCCCACACATAATTAAAAGTTCACAGTGTCTGTATTGCAAGCTAGGCGAGAGATTCAAGGGAAAAGCAAAGTTGATTTTGTTTCAGTCTTTGCAGGGATTCTGCTGCTTGGTGCAAGTGATGGATTAAGATGGAGCTGGGATACAATTTACAGCTCTGTCCCCTGGGCAGACTTTTCAGAGAAAAGCAAGCAGCGACGGAACAGCGCAATCTTGATCGCTTGGCAAAATGTAACGTGCTTCCAAAACACAAGGGGCAGGGCCACAGACAGGGGTTTAAATAAAACCAGCTTGAGAGAAGGAAGATCTACGGCTCAGTGGAAGCTGCAGCCAGCGCCCGGCCGGGTGGGGAGGACGGACCAAAGGCAATGGATTCGTCGGGAGGAATGGATCAAAGTGACCATCACACAGCTCTTCTGGTGCCAACACATCCAGGAGAGGTGCACATATAGCAGAGGAAGATAATGCTTAGAAGAAATGTTGTATATTCAATAATCACCCTTTTCTGTACACTCAATAATCTCCCTTACAGAGATTTGATTTCCTATTACATTATTCTGAATTGTATTAGAGGTCGCACACAGAATAAAGATTGGGCTCCCTCATTTTTTTATGCCTCTAAACCCAGGTGGAATGCTAGAAAACAATAAAGTTCCTTTTCCTTTTTTTATTTTTCCCCTTCCCTCTTTACTTAGAGGAAAAGGTGCTTAATAGTAGTTTTAAGATTAAGAAAGAAAATGGGTATTTAAAAAAAGAAACATATTCCTCTTGGGTCACTCTGAAAAGCTGCTTCATTATTGCCTAGGACCAATGGAGATAAAGCCAGCATGTCATCAAATCCTTAATACAGCATTAGATCTAATTGAATCTTTTGCATCTATTTTTAATGAGCAGCTTGTTTGTTTAATGTGATGGCTACATAATTATGAGTATGAGTTTGTTCTCTGCTTGGGACATATTGGTTCTAATGCAATGACATTTAATTACCACCTCTCAAGGAATTACAAGAAACAAGCTGCCAAGCTTGCAAAGGCAGTGAATTATTCCTTGTTCATTGGACTGAGGAGCCCCCACCCCGTTATCCAGGAGGTGTCCCTGAGGGGACCGAGCCTTTCATCCTGGGTTTCTCCATCCCCATTTAGCACCGGAGCTCAGTACAGAAGCCAGCCCGGCACCAACATATGCAGATGGGTGAGGCTTGCCATAAAATGAATCAAAACCCTCATATGAAGTGTGCAGCAGCTCAGAGCAGCAATAGTGAGCGAAAGGAATGAGGCTGAGGTCCAGTTGTTGAGACAGAGACAAGAGCACACGTTGGGAATGCACATCTCTTTTCTAAGAAACAGCATCATCTGCTTTCCTTGCACGCGTCTGACCCTATTTCTGTCTACCCCAGAGCCCAGAAATGGCTTTAGAAAGCCACCAAGGCTCCTGCTGGGAGCTGTCTGTCCTCATTTCTGTCCCCCAGGCCTGAGACTCGACCTGCTGTCCCTGCCACATGTCCCTGCTCGGCACCTCCTCTGCTCTGCTCCAGCAGTTGGTTGTTGCCCAGGGAAGTGACAGGAGTGGAGGTGAGGGAATTATTGCTGGTAATAACATCCACAGCAAATCTGGCCTTCCTGCCATGCTCTGTCTTAACCAAACCCGTGCCCTGTGAAGGGATCAATCACTTGTAAATTCCCCCAGTGCTCAGATGAAGAGTGGCTCCCAAGGCCCATGTGCCTGGTTGGTTTTTCCCCTTAATGCTTCAATCACAGGCATCTGTTCCCCAATAATTAATAAAACCCCTTAAAGATGCAAATAACAAATCATTACCTTCCCTCCAACTCCACCTCAGAGGGAACAGCCTACATCCCTCGACCTGTCCTTTTAAACTCCTATCAGTATTTCTATTTTCTCTAAAAATGGCTTTTTCCTGTATTTTCACCGACCAGCTGCGTTGCTGTGCCTTTGCCCTTCCAGCCAGCAGGGCTGAACACAGGTCATTTCTCAGCCAGCCAATTTGCCATTCTCTCTTTATGCCATTACTCTTCTCTTCGTGTAAGCCTCCCTCACACACGACCCCATCAATAACCTGAGCTGAGCGCAGAGCTTCGCTCCGAAAAAACAGCCATGGATCCTCACTGCTAATGCTTAGCAAGCCCTTGCTTAAAGAGAATGACTGCTTGGGGGCTGGTGGCCATAAGGGAAGCCCTTCAAAATGCCTGGTTTACCTTAACAATGTGCTCTGCCTGCTCCATTCCTGGGCTGCTGCAGTGGCACAAGTTAATTGGAGAGCAACCAGGGAATATCACAACTCCGCTGACACGAATAACTGCAGAATTGCCATCATTTCCAGCAGAGCTACAGTGCAGCCCCCA
The DNA here is from genome assembly GCA_013399195.1 of Dicrurus megarhynchus. Lineage (NCBI taxonomy): Eukaryota > Metazoa > Chordata > Aves > Passeriformes > Dicruridae > Dicrurus > Dicrurus megarhynchus. The sequence goes on along the minus strand of VXAD01002803.1, from coordinate 946,303 downwards.
CAAATAACTGTACACTTGGCTTAGATGAACCCTGCTGTTGTTCTTCAAATGTTTTCTAGGTAACAGGAGCCGTTGTTGTGAGGGATTTTATAGGTATGCATTAACAAAATTAAAGATTCAGAGTTAGGCCAAAGTCAGAAGCTTCATTGACATTACCAAATAAGACCCTGCTACTTTATTCATGTGAGATAAAGCCCAGGTTAACTCCTGCCACATTTTTTGCCCACAGTCAAGAAGGATTTAGGCAGTGAAACACCACTGGACAGACACAGCATCAGCTTTCTTACAGACTGTGCAAAAATGGTAACCCAAGGGACATCCAGAGCAGCAGTTCTGCTGGATAAGGGATCTAGGAGATCACCCCATGCTAGGAACAATCTGTATGGACTAGGGAATGCAAATGTCTAGAGGAAAACAGAGCTGACAAAAGCCAATTTTAGCATTTCCATGATTTGTTCCAGCTCCAGAACAGATTTTTAATTTTTAATTTTTTTTTTTTTGAAGTTGCACATTTTGTCCTTCCAACTGGAAGAAAGGCAGCGAACAGGAGGAGGAGAAGGGACAGCACAGACTAAAACACCAGCTTGGGCTGGCAGTGAAATATCACACTCAAACTCCTGAATAACCCACAGTGAAGAAAAGATTAGACAAATGAACAATAAAACTGATTGTTCCATCTTGTCCTCAATGGATGGGAAAGTAATGAAAATCTCATGAAAGATATATGGTAAAGTTAGTTTAAAATGGATTTAATGAAAGTAAAAGAGGATGAGTACTCATTCTAGGCTACTGATTCATATTTTCTGTATTTTAGCCCTCAAAACCAAGTTCTGTCTTATTAGCCATTAGAAGTTTAATACAGGGTTACACGTTCAGTCAAAATCCAAGCAGCTTTTAAGACTTTGAAGGAGCACAATGATGCATTTTGAAAGATTAGCAAGGGCGTCCTTGGCTGGGTCCTTGCATATTAAAAGTGAAGTTCAAACCTGGGTTTTTCTTGTGGGATAGGGGGATGGGGAACAATTCAAACCATCACTCTTTTATTTTTTTCTTCCATTGAACTTGGTATAATGTAAAATTATACCAAACTTGCAACGAAAGGAAAAAAGGTTTACAAAGAATTAGCTAGAAAATGAGTGGCTCTTGTGAAGATGAAACATGCTCCAAAATTAGCTGAGGGTTTGGGGTTTTTTTTAATTCTATATTCTCTGTCTTTCATCTGCTTGCAGATTTTAGAAAGAATGAGCTAATTTTTCCCACTTTGTCTCCTCAATATTTATCCATGGTATAAATAACACCTAACAATAACAATATTGGGAAGAAGGGGAATCTGTCTCGGTATCAGAACGGGGCTGGAGGCAGACAATGTGGATGAGGGTTATGCACCGTGGTGAATCCCACACGTTAAACAGCGAGGACAACGAACAAGCAAACCCATCCTCAGCTGGATGTGCTGGAGAAACATCCACAGAGGGATGCTTAGGGAGGAGCGACCTCTTAGAAGGGGAAAAATAAGCAGAAGTCCTTTATAAAGCAGGAGGATACAAACCACAGCCCCAGGCTGCCCGCACTGCTCTGCCAGTGACTCAGCACTGAACCTGAGCCTCTCCCAGCCCCGGCCAGAGAGCGCAGCTCCCCTGACTCATCCCCAGCACAGCAGCGAGGCTGCCAAAATGCCAGCGGGCTCTTGTGGCAAAGGTACCACACACCAGAGCTCGGGCTCAGAACAACCCACCCACTCCCTGTAGGAAAGGGCAGCGATTTTGGGAGGCCACGCCTGACCAGGGCTGGACACGGAGCTGGGAGTGAGAGCGTTGTCATCTCTGCAGGTGCACGGGTGAGACGGGGCTGCTGCAATGGCCAGCCAGGGGCTAATTAGCTAATGGCAATAAGCTAATAATTAATAGAAAATGGCTAATTAGCCAATAAGTATTTTAGAGCACGGAAGCCCCTGTCAGCTCCCTGGTCGCAGTGAGAGGGTACGGATCCAGATCTCTGTGGTTTGACAGCAATGTCCTTGATCTTTTTAGCTGTGTAAATAAGTACATAAATAAACTACACACACGTGCTTTCCTTCAGAAACGAATGGGAATTTTCCACACACAGACAAGGAGCAACCCTCTGCTCGAGGTTTCTTCCCATGCCTGTCCCCAGCACTCCAGTGCCACACAGGATCCTGCTGCAGCCTCCGCTGGCATCTCTGAATCTCTGCTGCCATAAAGCAGCTGCTGGTGCTAAGTGACTTTCTGCACCAGCGCTCCTCTCATGAGCAACACTGATTTTTCTTTCCTTAGCAACTGAAGATGCAGGGCCTGACTTCAGTCAATTGATTTTGATGGGGATGGCATCGGCTCGCACGGGGGGGGATTGGACGCGCCGCGAGCGCCTCGGCCCCGGAATGAACAATTGTACCAACAGCAAGGACGCAAAGGCAACACATCCCGGGCTGTGGCAGGGAGCAGCAACAGTCCATCACCTGCAGGAAATGACTGCGTTGCAGTAAATCCATCTGCGCCCCGGAGTGAAACCATCCTGCTCCCGACCTCTCCCGAGTCAAAGAACTGACTCATTTCTTGAAGAAACTCAGCTGGGCTTTAGTTTCGCATGGGTTGCACGGTAACTTTGCACTCCCTGCCCAAAATGAAGGAATGCTACCTTGGCAAAGTGAGTGCACTCCCTGCCCAAAATGAAGGAATGCTACCTTGGCAAAGTGAGTGCTTTTAGATGTAAATTCCCCTGGTGCCTGCTCACTGTTACGAGCTCTTATTCAGATGCATCAGAATTTATAAACCACAAGCTGCTTTTGCTGGGTGCTTTTGCTTTTTCCATCGTGGCTTGACCTCTCAGGCAAGGCATTCTTGTTCCCCACCATCACATCCCCTCCAGTGAAGGTGGCCCCTGTCCTGTGACAGTCTTGCCGTGCTGTGAAGGGGCTGCTTGGGCACAGCCACATCCCAGCTGATCAACAGGTGGGGAAAACATCACCATGAGCCCTGTACTGCCCTGTGCTGGGTTTCTGGATACTTCTAACCCTAAAAACACACTGTCTGCAACCAGGAGGCTCTCAAATATCCCAAGCAGGGCAGCCAGTTGGGTTTTCTCTTCTCCATCCCCTACCAGCACTGTGGGTTTTCTTCCCTGGTGCAGGAGGAGCAAATATATTACCCACCACAGCAAGTGCCAGACAGACAAACACAGGTGCTTCTCAGTCCTGGTGAGTAGGGCACATCTCTCCCCAGAGAATAATCTCCCTGTGATCAACACATAACACTGAAAGACAAATGAGAATGAAAAGGCCTCTCAAATTTAATAGCCTCCATGAATTACACTGCCTTTCATCTACATGGACTGTCACTCTTTCCATTAAAGAGTCACTGTCATCAGTAATCCATTTTAAGATTTATAGATGTGGAGATTTATAGACTTGCTGTTCTTATCCGCCTTTTCTCCCCCATGCCTCTCCAAGGGCCCCCAAAAGGTGGGATTCTACCCAAAGCCCTTCTCCTGCATCTGAAAATATAAACCTGTGATGGGATGGAGGGTTTCTGAATTGGATGCCAACAAAACTAATAATGCTGATAAGGATAGCAAGGATGATAACTATGAGGGCGAGAGAGGGGAGCAATGACAAGGACAAGAAAGGATAAAAGATGAGCAGGAGAAATAAGAGGGGGATAATTCAGATTTTTATATATTTTTCCCAATTTTCACTCTATAGTTCAATAATTTCAAGACAGAAACAGAGAAAGAGAGAGAGAGAAAGAGAGAAAGAGAGAAAGAGAGAGAGAAAGTAAGAGAGAAAAAGAGAGAGAAAGAGAGAAAGAAAGAAATAAATTAGGTTAGTTTGACTCTTTGGTCATTTTTTTTAATTGAGAGGAAAAGAAAAAAAGCTTTCATCCTTGAAGTAAATGTATTCAGGTCACACTTTTGCACCCAGGAAGGCCACTTTACAATGCTCACAATAAAGAATATGCTCAGGTGGGAGTATGCTGACATTACAAAGTCTCTTCAAACAGCCAGAGGAATTTTAGTACAAATGAGCCTCAAGCTACCTGCTTTGCATATTTTTATCTGATTCTAGTGCAGTTGCACAGTTTGTTCTGATAGTAATTGAATACCCATTTGTGGATTAATACCTCCAACACAAAAGCATTTGAAACCAGTCTGTTTGCATGTGCAACTCCATCCTGGATAAAATTGCAAATACTTAACGTGACTTAGAAATCAAAGTACTATTCAAAAGCTTCTAACTCATTCTGGATCTGGTTTTGGGACGTGTGTGAGAAACAGATCTAGTTATCCTCACTCCATTATTCCTCACATATAATTCTGACAGTACTGTTTGAGGCAACACTGAAAAAGAAGCACTGGACTCAATTCCTTAGGTAACCTTAAAAATCTCTGTTCTTTCTAAGTATTTCTTCATGTATTTGGACCTGCTTGTTTGTAAGGAGAACCAGGACAAATATTTCTCTGAGTTTTGTTGCTGTGTTGAAGAAAGCTGTAATTTTTGGTGAGCTACCAAAGAAAATGCTCTGGTACAAATGGCTATGGTGTAAATCAATGGAAGTCTGCAGGGAACACTATCCATGTACATAAAAAATAAGGCTCTCTTCCCAAATGCAAATTTACTTAAAGAGCAGTGAACTGTGGGGACTGAATGTGTAAAATATTCTAATTAGCTTCCTCTTAATCATAGCCATTACCACAGGCTATCTTCGTATTGGAAGCTGTGCCTGTGCCGATCCTTTACACCATGCACATGTGACAGCTGCCAAAGCAATTATCAGCACAAATTTCACTTTCTGTTTGTATTTTCCAGCTCCAGACAGAGAGAAACCAGTGGTGGATTAATTTTGCTGTGCTCTTGGGGATAGGCTGTGCTAGGATCCATTTTACATTGATCCTTCTCAAGCTCTTCAGCAGACAGAGCTATAACCCCTGAAGTCAAGAGCTGCCTTCCTGTGCTCCAAAGTGTTACATAGGAAGGAAGCCATGAAGCCAAAACTGTTAAGAGTCTCCTCCTTGAACAAATAGTTTCTTAAATAAGCACTCTGGGCTCATTGCCTTTTTTCAGTTTTGCCTCGAACACTAGCTGCTGTCAGAGTAATATGTAGAATAATGGAGTGAGGATAAGTAGAGCTGTGTCTCACACAGATCATCCCAAAACCAGACTCAGAATGAGTTAGAAGCTTTTGAATAGCAGCTTTTTTGGGTTTTGTTTTTTGGCTGCATATCATTATTATGCTTGTATTTGTCTCCCAACAGCATTATTCTCTTGCAAAACAGCTCCTATACTGGGTCTTCTATTTATACTACCTAATGCATGGCACAGCAGCTACTTGAAAAATAAAATTCAACAGGCTAGAAGGGTAAATGATGGGATTTTAGTGTGCTTACACTGCTGTTATGGAGCAACAAGAAGTGGATACCTTGGAAAGAAGCAGGGTGCTCAGCTGCAGGCAAATTCTTGCTCTCTGGGAAGTGTTTTACTGTGTTTTAAGCACCAAAGGGATGTTTGTGCTGTTCCATGGGCTGAGAAAATGGGAAAGTAATGTAGAACTTGCTCACCTTCCAATTCTCCTGCATCAGGAGGCTGTCCATGGTGGCCACCTTCTCTTCCTCCTCCTCTGCCTGAAGACAGCAGTTTGGAAGTGCATAACCTGGCACTTGGGCATCTTCCCAAACCCATGGAGATGCTCATCTGGCAAACAGCCTCTCTCCTTCCCCATCTCCCTTCATTCGAATGCCCTAAATCTCCAGGCAGGGCCAGTTGTGCTGGAAACCAGAGGGTGAAGGAGGCACATAGGAGGCAGCAGCCTCCGTGCCCACATGAGAACTTGCAGAAGAACACATGGGATCAGCCATTAAACAGACCCACAAACAAAGCAGAAGATTGAAAATGCCATTTTGCAGCCTCCTGGCAGCAGTCACCATGTTGACAGGGAGCAACACAGCATCAGATGGGGGCAGAGCCCAAACCTCTTTTTTCACACACACACATCCCACCTACTTTAGGTAGTGACTTAGAGATCAGAAAAAGTACTTGACAGTTTAATACTTGAACAATTTGTGACATGTTTAGACCATCATGTTAATGATCTGTGTGTCACAACAATAATCAAGTGGGGTAGAAGCTTGTTTGCAATTAGCCCCTTCTCCTGTCACACTCTACAGCATATCAGGCCCATGGCTTCTAATTTTAGACAAATGCTTGCTTTAAATCCAATTTACATTTTGTCTTCAAAAAAAAAAAAAAAATCCACAAATACTTGTGTTCCCATGGCTCTGTATAAAACGTTTCCTGAATGACAGGAGGTGAGTCTGTGACAGCCCCCAGTGAAGAGCTGTTCCCTTCCCTCCCCCTTGGCCATTCACCCCTTCTGCTCCTCTTCCCTGCTCCTCCATGATGCCCAGACAGCTGCAGCCCTCCCCCTGCTGTCCTCAGAGAAAAACATTTCATTTCTGGGTGCCACAATAAGCAAGACAGCTGCTGTGCCCCTTAGGGCTTCTGTCCATGCACCACAGAGTGTCCTATAAATGTTGAAGGAGGACAGTTATTCCAAAACCTTGTATACCTGTCAGGGAAAACAGAGGCAAAGCCAGAAAATCATACATCCAGGCTGGATTTGAAGTATTCAAGTGGTGAGAAAATAGCCCAGCTGGTCCTGCTGCTGCTCCACAGCCCTTACGCAAAACCAGGTTTAAGCCTATTGCACTGTAATCCCCTCCTTTTACCTCTTTATTCTTGCTCTTGAATAATCTGCATTGTGCTGGGACTAATCCCAGCCAGAGGCCTGTTGTGCTGGAGATTGTGCTTACAAAGCCAAGACCAGTGTCACGCAGAGCTTTAAACCTCACTTTAATTTTGGTGCAAATTACGCAAAACAAAGTGTTCACAGCACTGTTCAGCAAGCCGGGGAATTTCGTCAGGAATCTGTGTTGTGTTGAAAAATGGAAATAAACTTCTTTTCTTTCTTTAAATAAAACAGCAACCTCATCACCAAGAACAGCTTCTACCAACAGTAACCTGGATGGTTTTTAAGCCAGCAAAGAGTCTGTGACTGATCGCCCTGTGCGTACCAAACCTCAGCTGTGCCGCCGCGGAGCCCTGAGCAACAACGTCCCCAGCAACACAGCGCCTGTGCCTCCTCAACATCTTTATTAATGATGTACAGCCCAGCCCCTGCTGCTCACCAGATTTATGGCCAACTTCCAGGGCCTTTCCCAGCGCTCCTAATTTATTACAACAAGGGTGTTCATACACCGTGTTAGCGACGCGGCGGCGTGGCCGGCAGCGTTACAGCACAGCAGGTCTGCCAGAGTCCGACCACTCCAGGCAGGAGAAGTCTCAGGGAAGCAAGGGTCTCCCAGCTAACGAGGTGCAAAGTTGCTTTTTCAGCCTTTGTAAAGTGGAAGTTGCTTTTTTTTAGCCTTTGCAGAGCATTTATCAGGGCTGTAAAGGGGCAGTTTGCATCTGGCCACTGATGACTGCAAGGTGTCCCCAGGAGGGTGGCTGCAAAACTGCTGAAGCCTGAGCTAAGCCCTTTCATCTCCCACCAAGTCATCGCAATCCAGTTCTCAGAGGTTAATCTCTTTTTCCCTTTTTTCAGCATGACTTGATTGTATCTAAACCTCCCCAAATTCCCACCTCAGCTCCGGCTTCCTGTTAAATTTATCTGGTTTTTCTTGCTACGTTTTTCACTTTTGTTGGTATTAAAGGGCTGGTAGGTTCCAAAAGTGGTGTTCCCAGAGGACTGTGGGCTTTTCCCACACCAGGAATTACAGAAATGGTGATGTGATGGTCCAAGGCTTCCTTGGGCACAGCAATCAGAAAATTATCAATAGTTTCCTAATTCTTGGAAGAGGGGGTCTGGGGGTCGGCAGAACGGCTGCCTTAGACTTGGGCCTGTTTTTAGGAGCCTGGTTGACAGAGTCCCTTGGGAGGCAGCTCCTGAAGGGCAGAGGAGTCCAGGAAGGCTGGATATTCTTCAAGAAAGAAACCCCAAAGGTGCAGAACAGGCCACCTCCATGTGCCAAAAGAGGAGCCAGCGGGGAAGACTGGCCTGGCTGAACTACAAGGATGTTGTGAGGTTACGCAGGAAGAAAATAAGAATGGCCAAAGCCCAGCTAGAGCTTAACCCGGCTATTGCTGTGGAAGGCGCTATAAAATGTTTCTCTGAATACATCAGCAATGAAAGGAGGGCTAAGGAGAGTGTCCATTCTTTATCAGATGTGAGGAGAAACTTAGTGACAGAGGATGAGGAAAAGGCTGAGGTACTTAATGGCTTCTTTGCCTCAATAAGGGAGACCAGTTGCTCAGCAGGTACCCAGATGCCTGCACTGGAAAACAGGGATAAGGAGCAGAATGAAGTCCCCATAATTCAAGGGGAAATGATCAGTGACATGCTACACCACTTGGACACCCATATTCTGTGGGGGGACGTGGTGAATCTAAACTATTTAATAGGGAATGATCCTTTCCAGTAATTTTTTTAGCCATCCTAATAGAACTTTTTTGTTGGTAATATTTAATTAAATTTGACAAGGTGATAACAAAAGGCTACAGAAAGGTATTCAGCTTTATTACAGCCTACAGTACTTTTCCATGAAGGTTAATATGGACTCACCACTCCTAATAATTAAATGGCAGTAGTTCTGCTGAGAATATTCAAACCTTATAGCCCTGCCCTTTCAAGAAAAATCCTTTGTTTTACATCCTGTCCTACTCCACTCTTCTTCTGTGGTTTTCCCCATCAAAAGGCTACACTTGCAGAAATTTAGGGATATCTTCTCTTTCCTCCCAAAGTACTACTGGAGGCACTATAGTAAAATGCAAAATAAAATCTCCTGATCAAGACAATTTGAAAGCTGACAACATATTTTGTTCCCTAACTAAATATCCAAATCATCCCCAAAGTATTGTAGTCTTCTCTTGGAGCTGATAAGCCATTTAAAATGCATTATACTGGTGACAGACAAGCTGGCATTTGCTACAAGCATTTTTATGATTCAGTAGTTTTCAGAGAGACTAGAAAACTAAGTAGCAGATTTACAGTATACCAAAATAAAAGCAGAGGTCTCATCTGCCTGATGAACGACTAAAGCAGCTTTCATCTCCAGATTTGCAGATAGTTTGCCTGAAGGTGGAGAACTTATTGCTCAGGATGTGATAACAGTACCCTCAGGCTACAATCACATGGCATCTGCTGAAGACTGTACACAAGCAGGGGGTAGAGAGATTTGTAACTCTGGGGCAGTTTCCATCTAAGCAAGACATGTAAGTGCAGTAAATTTGAAAGAAAAAAGCAGGCCCAGGGTAAAGAGAAGTGCCCATATATGTATATGGGCCCCAGCAGCTGTGCCTGCCTGGCTGCTCACTGCAGATGAGGGGCTTCTCAGAAAGAAACAAATTCAAGGGCAACTGCTGCTGAAAGGCCATTACATACATAGCATTTGGCATCAACAGGCAGGCAGATAGAGTATTCCTGGCTCCCTTATGCCTTAGCAAACAGATATTAGATAATGCCTCCTCCTTGGCCAAGCAATGAGTCAGTGGTTGAGATGAAGGGGGAGCTTTCTTGACTCCCATTCTCCACATCTGACCAGAGATCGTGCCAGCTGCCTTCACCCACATGTTTGAAAAGGTCACAACATCTGCCTGTCTCTCAGCACCAAGGGACACACTCAGCCCACCTCCCACTAAGGGTTAACCAGGCTGTTTCGAGTTAAAATGTCCTAGATGGTGAGTGATGGAAAACTCAGACCACCCCAGAGTCCTCTTATTCTGCCTCTCCATCACCTCTAATCTTTCATCTCCCTCTGTTAGGGCTTAGAATCATGGACTCATAGAATCGTTCAGGTTGGAAAAGACCTGTAAGATCATCAAGTCCAACCGGTTTCCTCTGTACCCCATGGAAAATCCCACAGAAGTCAGTTCCCTTCCCACAAAGGAAATGGCCATGAGACACTGCCAGATCTGGACTAAGCCTTCTGAGGCCAGTGGGAATACTGGACAAAACCAGCAATTGCATTTTCTATGCACAGACTTTTTGGTGCTTTCCGTATGATTTTTAAAACATGAGTAATGTCAGTTTTCAAAGATTTGTCCTATATTTGAACCTTGCTCACAGTCACCCACTTGCTTAGCTGTAAACATGATTTTAACAAAGCCATTTCAACATCTTAGTTAATTTGGTTCTGAGGCCTTTCTCTTCCAGAGTGTGTAATTAAATGAAAAGAGCCTGGAAAAGCCCCTTACAGTAAATAATTTACAAGTTCCTCCTTGGGGACATTTTTTAATTATAACTCCACTGGTCAGATCTTACTGAATAGTCTGAGATAGCATTCCCCGCTGAGATACTGAAATATAATTAACTTATTCCTTTGGTAATGGTATTTTTCCTTAGTCTATCTATTTCTTATGCAGGGCAGGCAGATTTGTTTATAAACAAAGTGGGGATTGATAGACGCTTTGTCACGAGAACAGCAATAATGGCAATCGCTGCGCCAGACGGGGCCACGTCCATTTGAGGAAAGATGACACTGTTTTGAAGCAATTTTTATAAATCCTACCCTGACAATCCAGCATGGAGAGATACAAGAGAGCAACCAGACAGCCCCGATTCCTCTCCGTCTTGGCAGCCTGCCTCGCTCCCCGAGTGCCACTTCATGCATAGCAAACGTAAATAATCCTGACGCGCCCCCCGCCCCCCTAACCTTTGTGCTTCAGGAACACTGCTATATACCATCAAACTGACAGTGATTTCATGTTCTGTGGCAAAAAGAAAAACCCTGAGCGACAGCAGCAAGGCTGGGGATGTCAAATGAAAACTGTCACATTTATTTAGCTCCGTGATTCTCAAGACAATATACATAAATATCGTTTTACTATCCCCACCAGCTAAATGTTAAGAGCTATCTGCATCAGCCAGGGTCCTGCAGCTCCCCCAGCCTGGCTGATGAGCCTGTAATGATCAACTCCTGACTCAGGAGAGCCTGGCAAGGAACAAAGCACCAGCTCCTCTTGTTCCCAATGATACAGTACATTAAATAGTCTCCTCATCCTTTCACACTGCAGTCGTAGCCAAAAGGGCAGTTTGGAGTGGAAGTGGGAGAGAATAGCTGCACGAGGTACTGAAAAGTGATCTGAGACATAAGAGGTTTGGGGACACTCATTGCCTCAAGTCCTGAAAACTTTCAAAGCTCACTTGCTTTTTCTACACCAATTAGTTCCAGCAACTCCAGTGAGCCCACAAGGACAAAGCTTGGTGCCTGTGTGTGGCTGTGCTGAATGAGGGCCTGTATTTTGCCTCCAAAATCTTGTCTTTCATTTCCCCCACCCTCCTATTTTGAACTCTCACACAACAAACCAGAGTCCTTGTCTCTCGGTCCTTTTTTTCTGTACAGCTGTCAGGGCTGGCTCTGAAGCCTCCTTCCCATGCTGGCCTTTCTGTACACAGTTGTTCACCTGGTACCATCTGTAGTGAAATATCTACAAGCCAAGCAGCCCTTAGTCTAGTGAATAAATCCAAGTTTAGATAACAAGATCAAAAGCTAATCCCAAGGGCCGCAAATTGTTGGACCTAACCTATTAAAAATAATATATTTAAAAGATGTATCTGATGCAGGTTCCAGGTTTCTGCTGTGACAAGCACTGGCTTCAGCACGGCTTTGTTGATGTTGGTGGCAGGCCGTGCCATATGGCACAGTGCTGAGCCTAATGTGGTAGGTGAACTCCAGCAGCTTTGCAGACAAACCTAGGAACAGGCCTGCCACAGGCAAAACCTGCTCCATCGTTTCGTTTTGTTGCTCTCCATGTGCCAATGGAAATCCGGAAATGAAAAAGGGATTAAAATATTGACATGGTAGAGATGGTAAAAAAAAAAAGGTCTGATTTTCTCATCACTTTTATCCCCCAAAAGTCTGGAATGGTAGGACTCTGTCTCCCTCGTGTGAGGCAGTACAGCTGGCAGTGCTCAGAGCTGAGAGGACCTGGAGGACACTCCAATGACTGCACCAGCACCTCCATTTCTGCTTGCACAACGCTTTGTGCACCCATGGACACACCTTTCGTTTGGTGGGGTGCAAGTGTGATAAGGAAGGGATGGAAGGCCAAGTCTGATCACCCCTGTTTTACTCAGCAGCCCATACTGCAAAGTGCTAGCAGCTGCCTTGCCAGGGCTGCAGCTTTCCTGCACACACGGGTGGGACGCCCAGCGGGCCAGCGCCGAAGGGATCTTCAGCCTGGCCAGATGGACCTTGGTTAACACAGGATGGAGAAGCACCAGGGAGCACAGGTCACAGAGACCTCAGTTGCTAAGCTTACGTTCACCCCAGAGCCAGAGGGTTTAATTAGTTCCTGTATTAGCAGAATGCACTCTGAGATGAAAAGGTTCCCATGTTTTTGTTGACAAAACCAGTTGTTGTTGAGGGAAGCCTTAAGGTCATTCCACTCTGCAGCTGGTCCTTGAGAATTTATGGATTTTTTAGTGATGACACAGAGTAGTTTGGTGAAAATAAACGCACTGATTTATTGATTGAGGGAAGAGTTAAATATGCATAGAAAAGGTGAAGTTGCACTGAAGAAGGAACACAAAATTCTGACAGTTTGATTGATCCTGATTGGAAATATTGTGTCCTATTACTATGAGGACAGTGTGCAGACAAAACTCACCATCTTCTTCTGGATTTCCATGATTGTCTGGAGAACCAGAGAACAATCAATCTTCCATCCAAAAAATAATTCAATCCATAAAACCTGCTCTCTGCAATTCTCAGCATCTCTTTATCACTTAACAGAGTACCCATACTTCACAAAGTATTTTTGGACATTATGAATGGCTTATGTAAAAATTACAGAACTTAAAGTAATTTTGAATATTATTTTACCAAAAAAGAGCTCTCTCCAGATGGAGACTACATTACAATCTTGAATTTGGATAAAGGAAAGAACACACTGAAGTTAGGGACATCAACATTTTTTTATTAACAGGTACTCCCTTTATTTTAAGACAACTGCAAAGAGCCAAGTAAACAGTCACTAAAATTAATTAAGGCTTTTTTCCCATCACCATTTTTTCCCAGGTTACTCTTAAGATGTCTCCATCAATTTCTTGTTTTGCTCATGGATGCACACAATATTTAAGTACTAAGAACTTTTGCCGTTACAAGTGTCTAATTCCAGAATGAATCAAGAACTGTCATTACTAGACAGTTCACTTTTAAACCAGAATAATAAAACTGTTAATTATCAAGAAGCTTGTACCCAAAAAATATTAAAAGAAGAAATGGTCCTTACTGTAAAAAACAGTCACTCATTCCTGTTTGTATTGATTCCAGAGCAAGAATTCACACCAGACATTTGCTAATTAGAAGCAAATCAACACAATCCTCACTACTATTACCACAGTTACAGTGTTTTTTGAGGTTTTTTCCCCCAAACACAAATAGTGTATTTTATTGGTCCCAAAGTCATATATGACAATTAGAAAAAAAATATGATTGATGGATCTGACACCTTTAGTTGGTTGCTCTGAAGGTGGGTTGGTATCAAAACACTTTCAGCAGTCTTCATAAAGGATTTCATCTATTGGAACATCATTTTCTGTCACAGGCACTGATTCACAAATCTGCTCTCTAAAAGCCAAAGCAATCGTGTAAGGCTTTCCACAGGGATGTTTCATACATCTTTCAAGATAGGTATCATAATATCCTTTCCCTCTTCCCAATCTGTTGCCTTTTTTGTCAAACCCAAGGCCTGGCATGAAGATAAGGTCAAGACCTCCTGTAGAAAAATGAAATAAGCATTAGTGGATGCCCTGTGGATTTCCTGATGTCTTGACTACAACCACGTAACTTCAGACATTTGCAAGAACTCAAGCTTTGTGTTCTGTAAAATGCTTCCCTTTCTTTGATCAGATGAAAAATACTTTGAATACTAAACCTGTAAATTTACATTTTCATCTTACCAACTGCATACTAGATCAGCTGAAAAATAATTAGATCTTGAAAAGCTGGATGGAAAAAAACCCCCTACATTTTAACAAATTTATTTTATAATTTTAACCCCACACCTCCAAATACTACTGATTATTACTCTAAATCCAGGCAGAGACTGAACTCAGGGAAATGAAATGCAGGAGGAAATCGGAAAATTAAATGAACTTCAACATCAGACACAAAAATAGAAAAGGAAAAAAGAATGAAAAGAAGTTGTGTTAGAGAAAGGGAAGACATCTTGACACCACTGTAAGATGCCATAAACCTTCTCTTGACCTTCCAAAACAGAAAATGTTGAATATAATATATTCTGAAAGTGAGTATTTGCCCTGTTATATCAAGATGAAGACTTGAAGGCTTGTCCCTTTGTGATGTAAGGCTCCTTTTCTCCCAAAGGATTTTCTTCCTTGGCCTCCAGCAATTCTCACTGTTGTTCCAGCAGCACACACAGCATTCTGCTTCCCTGCCCTAAATATCCTTCCAGGATTCTTGTGAGATTGCACTCGATTGGAACTCAAAATCAGTTAAAAAACTGAAAGAAGCTGCATAAGCTGCTAATCACCCGGACTGGCTGGTGAAACTCTAACAGAAGACCGCAGCAGCCAGCTCCAGATAAAAAGGCAGGATTTCTCGCTTTGCTCACGCTCTGGGAGGGGACGTGGATCGGCACCATGCCAGGGAGCCAGCTCCAGTTTACACTTGGCTGCACACTTGTTTCAGGAGCTGATTCACATCACTGAAACCGTCTGCCACGAGGAGTGACCACCAGGCACGGAGGCTGCTGACCATCCCCGTCACTTATGCAAGGCTGGTATGTTCAGTGTGAGAAGTCTTGCACAGCCATCCTCTAAACAAATGAGCTGGACTGGCCTGGTGCTGACTGCTGAACCCAGGAACATCCCACTTACTCCTTTCACAACGCAAATAAAGTCTTTATTTCTTGCTGCTGTAGCAGACAGACACTTAAGGAGAGAAGGGCAGGGAGTGGAAAGGCAGCACAGACTAAGAGACAGCTGACACGAGTCTGGAAAGAAAGCAAATAGAGAGTCTCAGTCCACTGCTTCTGCCTTCTTACAGGAACAGTGCTTAGCCTTGAGCAGCTTTTCTCTGCTCCTTCACCACCTTGGACCTGGCCAGGTATTTTTCTGCCTTTTCCATGTTTACACCTACTCTTTCTTGCCATTTTGGGCTGAGCTGCTTTTACTACATCTATCTGAGGGACGATGCCCACCATTGAAGGAGATGTGTGGGAGCATGTACTGGAAAAGCCAGAGCAAAGCAAGAGTTTTTCAGTTTAGAGGGAATCCCACCTGAGACCACATATCAACTCCAAACTCTGCCTGGAAGGGCATGTTAACAGTTCACATAAGACCAACTCATTTGCACACACTTCCCAGGCTCCTGGAGATTTCCTTCTACTCTTCATTGTTCAGAGAAGAGTCACTGACATGAACACTCATCCATCATGATCTGATGTCTTAATTAGAACACTGATATAAAATATGCAAGGCAACACAGTGTGAAATGCTTAGAGATCATCAATCTTGCAAATCCAGCATCGTACAGTCAAGAAGCACGGCTTTTATCAGGAGGTCAGGGGAGTAAGGGGAGAGAATTAGCCAAAGGACAGACCACAGAATAACACTGGTTGAAATAAAAAAAGAGTCGGGGTGTTTTACCACACTGCAGTCAACTTTTGACTCACAGGACAGTGAAATGAGTGAAATAGCAAATGGCAAACAAAGAGAAAAAGAGGCCCGAAGGCAGAAGTATGGTGTCCCTGAAAAGAGATGCCATTTTCATGGTACCACCATGTAGATCATGTTGGACATACCACGTCACATCTTTCTCTTGTCAATTGTCAGGCCTACGGACTAGGACCTAGAAACCAGCCCCCGTTAGCAAGGTCAGGAATAGATTCTGCAGGTCAAATCCTCCCCGAGTTACTCTTGCTTATCCTCTCCATAACCTGCCTCACATCAGCCTTGTGCAGGTATTCGGGTGGCCCAGCAACCAGTAAGTACCAATCAGTAATGATGCACAGAACTAAACACACTCTGCCTCACAGTCTGTTTCAGCCGTTTTCACTCCAGGTGCCTCTCAAGACAAAAAGCAGGAAACATTTGCAGTCTGCTGCTGGCAGGAAGAATGCACACAGGGGGCAAATCTGCAGAGCAAAATGGTGCCATTTCTCCTTACATTTGTGTTAGAGACAGGAAGAAGACCAGTCAGGGGAAACACTAGGGAAAGAGGGAAATGGCAGAAACAGTGAAGAGAAGAAAGAAATTTTCTGTGGAACTTAACTGATAGCAGCAGGCACCTCAAGTGAATTTAGATGTATTAAAGCACTGTGTTTTCCTCTGGGTTCTCTGGAGAAACAGGGACTCTTTTAACAAGTTGGCTCCTCTATAATCATAGGGGTTTTATGCTGAAGAATTCAAACAAGCTTATGCAAATCTCAGTATTATTATGCTGTAAATACTGTAATAGTTACCCTTTATCTTTTTCTTCTGTGGAGCACTGCAATACTGACTGCCTTGCTCTGACTCACAACAGTATCTGATATCCATGCAACTCACGCTGCACAAGATTTAAGTAAAATGTCATTCAAGACTTTTGGTAGGAAAATGACACAACTAACCCTGCAAGGAGCCCAAGGGCAGCTCAAGCAGCATTAGTCCCAAATCCTATATCAGGATCTAGAATGGGTGCCAGAGAGCTGCACGGAGTAAATGTTTCCCTGACATGTAACTTGGGGAGCAACAAAACCTCTTGTGGTGTCTGTGGCAGTGTGGGGGAAGAGCTGTCACAGGAAGAGAGGTGACACACAGATGAGACCAAGATTGCAGAAACATAAGATTGCTATCAGCAATGAGGGTACATCAACAGGATAGCAGCTGAGGATAAGAATTTCTTGCTCCTCATGGCATGGGGTCCTCATGCTCCCCAGCTCTTCCTTCCCTGCAGGACTACTGTGCCCCTCAGGACTGTGGCTTGCTCTGTCCTCACATCCTACTGCCCTTGCTCTTACAGACCACTGTGTGAAATGGAATCCTTGTCTCTGAGAAGACAGAGCAGGTACTCGGGTATCAAACACGAGTTAGGTTTTAGTGCCTCATAAAAAATGTTAAGGAAGTCTTACATTCGACACCTACTTCTGCCCCTCTCCTTGTAATGTGTCTGTAGGCATTAACTGGTGGTTCTTGGATCCTCAAAGGTCCTGTGACCACATACCAGGAGCCCAGGAAAGCACACCCACAGTCGAGAGTTTTGTTACAGGTAAGGCATGCTTCTCCTGGAAAACTTGCATATGGTCTGCAAATTGCTAAAGGCTGAAAACACTGTCTCAAGCAACAACATTTTGCTCCAGCTTCTATGTGGAGAATATCCGTGGTTCTTGCACACTTTAGGCTACTGGGTATACCAGTAAGGTTAGTAATTATGATGAGAGTCACCTAATACTCAATGTATCTATGGCATAAGCTCTTGTAGCTACAGCTCCTTCAACTGTGTAGCACCATGCGTGAAATAATACACCCTGACTTATCTATCAGTGTGGGCACACAGCCGTGCTGACACGGCCACACAGGCTTCATTTATACTGCTAAATGCAGCACAGCCAGAAAACAAACTGATTTACAGGATCACAGGTAGTCAATACCTTAATTGTCAGCACAGTGTCTGGCACTGCCGGCCCAGGTGACACCCATGACTGCTCCGGGGGACAAGATTGCCATGTGCAGTAAAGACAGAAGGGTACAGGTCTGGCTCCTCCAGACAAAAGCAGAGAGGCCAAGTTCTGTGCAGTGTGGACAGGACTCATCTGTGCCACTTAGCCCTGTGTTGTTTGGCAATGTAGATGCAGCCACAGCTTCTGAACCTGTTCTGTGGGTGTACAGGCACACTCTGTTTGCACTGACTCTCTTACATCGATGTAGACATACCTTATGTCACAGAGGAATGAAATGACTGGCCCAAGGACTCAGGAAACATGTGGCAAAACTACATGCAAGAGGCAGGTGTGCAAGCTGCACATGCCCTGATTTAAGCCAGCAGACCAAAACATTAGCATCCCCTCTCAGTGTTTTAAATAAGAATACACAGTTTCATTTCCTACAGGCAGCCACAGTGAACCTCAGTTTGGCAGTGCATTTCTCATTACCCTTCATATGATATCAGGTTTGATTTGTTCCCCAGGGAAGGATTTTCTCCTTGCACCTCATTACTTCTCTTCTCCTTAATCTGATGCTCCTATTTGAAATGCCAGCCGGCATTTTCAGAAGTGTTCTTGACAATAGTTAATTATAGAAGGGTCCATCAAACTGCACAGATACAGGTCATGTAAAGACTGCTGGGGACTTGTTCTGCCCTCAGAAGGAGCAGCCAGCATAGCCTCTCTCCTCCCAGGTTCAAATGGGCTCCACCAGTCCACCGTCACCCGCTGTGTGGGGTCATTCATCTCCCCCTGCACAGCTTGACAGTCCTAATGGAAGCCGAAACTGAAATACTCTTGTCATCCCAACTTCTTATCCCTTGCTGCCACTGATTTTGTGGGCACAGCAAAGTGCTTGGGACCCATCAAAGTGGGAGCTAGGACTCTTTTGATCCTCTCCTCAAAAGCACTGACAGAGGATGGGGCAGAGGCCGAGCTGCAGCAACTCCTGTGTGGCTGTAAAGAACGGCAACGTGCTCACACGAACCATGCTCACAGCACAGACGCCGTCTGAGCCTACAAGAGGTCAACAGTGATCAGCTCCGTGTCAGTGCTGCTGCTCCTCGCAGCAGCAGCTGTGCAGTTGGAGCTTCCCCTGAAGCACAGAAGTTTGTGCATTGTTTACTCCATCACCACAAGGATGGCTGGATCCTCACAAGCTGGTACCTCAGGCAAGAATGGGCTTTCCAGTGGTTGGTTTTGTTCCACACACACCTCGCTTGTGCTTTGCTCAGATGTAAACGATTACATAAGGTGCAGGAGCAGAAGGACCAGGCCGAGAACAGCTTTCTGTTTAGAGGAAAGGAGTGTTCCAAGTTGCTGTGCATACCAACAATGTCAGATCTGTGCAAAATCTCTGCTGAGCTGACAAGTAATTGAAAGCTGGTGAGTACAAGGAATGGAAACTTACTTTGGTCCTTTTCTGACCTAACAAAGACCACAATGGATTAAAAGGCAAACCCTGTTGCAGGAAAACCTTACTTTTCAGAACGAAAAGGGTGCAGTAACCATCTGCTGCCTCTGTATCTGCTACCCTGGCCCAGAGAAAAAAAAAGTAACTCAATCACTTGATCCTAATATCTAAATATCAGTCTTGGTGACGTGCAGGGTTATGAGCCAATGAATAGGAATAACTCAGAAACTTCTAATTAATGACAGAGTCATTACTGCAACTTTAATTACTGTCAGCATTAGCATAGTTAGGCCTTTTGGGTAGGTGTTTGCTTTCAACACATACTTCATAGGGCACCGATCACCATCTTGTTCTGTATTTACACGGCACCTAACACTGTGGTCTGAGTTAATCACCAGACCTCGGGGAAAACAACTCCACAGAAGTATTTCACTTATGCTGCAGCAAAACAAATCCCTCCCCCTTCTGGCTTCTCCTAGAACACTCTGGGTGCCCCAGCACCACTCCTGAGGTTACCAACACTTACTGTTTCCTTCCAGATAAAAAGGTTTCTGCCCTTTGGAAAAAACCTGCCCTGGGTTTCGAGCACAGCATCTCTGCTCTTACATGTCTCTTGGTATAAGATCAAAAAGGGAAATGCCAGATCTGCTCACTACAGACCTGATCCAGACCCTACCAAGGTGCATGGTTCCCAAAGGGCTGGGATTGCTCCCAGACAAAACAAGTTCTTTTCCCCACAAAGCCCTGGAGAAGACAGATGCTGTTATATGCCCAAGGAGACAAAAACATTACCCTTTGCTGCAACTCATAAACATTTGAAAATAAGGCATCCATCCAAACCCAAAGAGGTGCACATCCAGTAACACAGAGGATTGCAGACATAAATAGCAACCTTGCTTGCCTTGACCCCAGCCAGTCTGCTAAAATGCAAATGCAATCCCTTAAAAAGAAAGGAAACTTTTAACTGGTAATTCTTATTTGCTTACATGCTACAGTGTCAGAAGCTCAGTGTGAATTTGCATCTCCTTGGAAACCCAAGCTACAAGAAGACAGATCAGATCCTCAGTAGCTCTAAATTGACATTGCCCCATTGACTCCTCTCTGCACCCACCTTCAGAACTACAGGAAAAATATCCCGTATTACTGACATGAGTCTGAGAAGCATGAATTCTATTCTCTTGTAGATGTGTGGTGTTGGTTGTTCATAAAAAGCTCTCCTCGAGCCTCCTTAAGATCCCAAACAGATACCTAGCAGGACGAAAAGTTGTGTTTCATATTAGAGTAAAAATACAGCTCATTTTAAACTGCAGTCAGTAGCTTTTCCTCCAGGTGTCTCCCCTATGAGAAGACCTTTAAATGTGCACTGCCACATCACTTCAGCAGGACATACTGTTTTCTACCTATTCACACACATCTGTTGTCACAGAATACTCTGAGGTGGAAGGGAGCCACAAGAATTATTGAGTCCAGCTCTTAAGTGAGCAGCCCACACAGGGATTGAACCCACAACCTTGGCATCATAGGCACTATGCTCGGACCAACTGAGCTCATCTCATGGTGTTGCTTCAGAAGGAGCCAGAGAGATACTCATTTTTATCCAGCAAAGGAATCAAAAGTCAAAGTATCATATCCAAATCTCACAGGCTCCATCCACAGCCTCCTGCTATGGGACACACCATGAGGTACTCAAGGCCTCACCTCCTCCTGGGAGAAATGCTCTTAACACCAGGGGTAATTGCTTTATTTTCATTCTTGTGTATGAGAACTGCAGGCACTAGGAAGGTTTTGTCTCCTTTTGTCTTCTAAAGAACATTTTGCACACCCATAACCCACCTTTTACAGCCCCAAGATGTCAAGCAGAGATTTACAGAGATGCCAAGCAGACTATCTCCTCTGCAATCCCGGCGCCCCAGCCGCTGGCATGACAGAGACACCTTCTGTTACTACTTTAATAAAATATTTTGCAGCAAATAGAACCATCAGCAGAATCTACAAATAAGCACTGAGCAACTCAGCGTTCATCTGTCTACTCATCCATGTCAGTGCTTTGTGTCAGCATGAAACATTGGTCTTCACAGTTCACACTTGCCCTGCTGAACTACAGCATAATAAAATATTTATCCACCTCCCCGAGAAGCTACATGATAGCCATCAGTCATAAAGGTTTAAAACAACTGAGTGGCAGTCACTCGCCCGTTATTAAACCTCAAAAACACATGATAAAGCTGCGTGCTCAGCTCCTGTGCTACTGGGCTGTGCTCAAGTAAATGCCTCTGATTTTGAATCCGTTTAAACCAAAATCTTGCAGGTTTAGTGCCAGTGCATCTGGAAAGCTAAATGCACTGTACAGCATCAGCTGTATTTTGTCAGCCCTGCTCAGACAAACCTATCCTGCCCCACAGATAAATATCCTTTCATGTGTCACCAGAGAAACTACTGTACAAGGCTAAGACTTGTGTTTCTAGCTGGTTTCACAATGTGGAAAGGCTGTATGAGGCTATAACCATCACACTCATTTCCCCTGAGGTTTAACTTACAGTAAGATGAGGACTAGAGTCTCATTTTCAGAGTTCTACCTAAAAAAAACTTTGACAAGTATTTTTCTATTTCACTATTATTCATCGAGCCTGCGTAAGCCCTGTAAATAAAACATGATCCCTCAATGCCACCCACAAAATGTCTGGTTTTGCAAATTCAGACTAAAGGAAAAAATAGCTTAGGATTTCTCAGTTATAAGTCTGTGAAAAATGACTTAATCTGTTTCTGATATTCATTTATGTGAGCACAGTCTGATTGGGAAAACATGGGCAATCAAAAATGTTTGGTTCCAAGGCTTGCACCTGGATTCTCCTCTGATTTTAAACCACCAAAATACTCTGAAGCCAGATGTACCAAGGAGCAATTCCAAACAGAGGAGAAATGGCATTAGAGCCACTTTACAGCACATCAACATATCTTGTTAAATCAGCAAATGCTGACTGCAAATCTGCTCCTTTAGAGAAACTCACAAGGCATTGATACTTGAACTGTTTATGTGGGGACACTGCTGCAGCCTAAAATACAGGGATTTTTGTGTATCTTCACGTGTTTTTATGGGAATTTCTTTATGGTCTTATCAGCTACAGTTCCATAGCGCTTGCCTGAGCACTCATTTAAATACTCCCACTGGATACACGTGCATGTGCACTGCTTCAATTCTTCACTCTTGGTCCTCTTTTGCATACTTCTGTCTGGGTATTTTTAAGTCAAAATAAGACAGAGGTGAATCATCTGGGGTTTTTTCAATACTGTATGCATCACTACCAATATTTCCAATACCCTTTGACTCACTCAGCAGATAGCCTATCATAAAATACGCAGAATTGCTTGCGGAATATAAACAGGTAGGACAACAACTTCCAAGTCAGACCATAAACCTGGCTCCTGTAGGGAGTGACACCACTTGATGAGAATATCAGGCTGCTTACAGGCAGGGTTTATTGAACATGCAGAGTCAGCTGGCTGGGAGGCGATGGCACCTTCACAGTTGCTGTCAAACGTGTTAACACCACAACAGCTGAGAGATCCTGCTTCTTCCATCACAAGATTTTCTTTTATCTTTTTAAGCTTGCACAGTTTAAAAAGTCTGGTTTTCCCTCGAATCTGATACCTCACCCACTTCAATCCCTGATTTTTATGGGAAACTAGGCTGGAGCATTTGTTCTCCAGTGTGTGAGTACAATGCCTGGATGAGATTTTAATTATAGGAAAACAGCCGAAATGACACCAATGCTCCATGGTAAATATATGGAATGCTGACACCTGCCGGCAAAAGGCTTAATGTCACTCATGGACAGGAATTTGCCCTCATCTACACCCCAAAAACTCATTCTCATCTCACATGCACAACAGCCAGCCCAAGCAGGGACTGAGTTAAGCAAGGCACCAAACATGAAGATCCAGAGCTATCCTCCTTACACCATGAAACAGCAGCATGAGTCTCCTGCTCCCTGAAAGCCAGTGGCTCTGGGCCAGTCCAAGGAGTTTCCCACCATCTGGGGGAATGACTGTGTATTCTGACTCTCAGCAAAACTAGCAGGGATTAACTGCGCCAGAAAAACAAATCTTTTGTAGCTGGAAAAGTGCTGACCTGATTTAATAGCCCACTAAGCTGGCAGAACACCAATCCTAGGAAAAAGGAAGAAAAAAAAGTCACAATTTTCTGCCAGGTTCATGAGCTGAATCTGCTCAGCAGCAAGTACCAGAGATGGTACCTGGGACGAGGGGATGTGGGGAGCACAGAGCTGGGCACAAGAAAAAGGCAGCAGGACTGTCCCCTCTGGCACCACCAGCTGCAAGGAGGGCTCAGCTGTCTCACCAAACCACATCTTCAACCCACATTCCCTACACAGGTGGGCAGCAGGGAAAAGCTTCCTCTCCTGTTCCCCAGATCGTGTGCAGAAAGGCACGGAGATGAGCTTGGTGCTGGGTCTTCCTTCCCAGAAACTGAAAATAAAGGGAGACAAAGATGTCTGTTTGGATTAATTACCACAGCCAGAAGTACTTGCACATTGGCATCTCCCCTGCATGAGTTGTTGTACAGGCTCCTGCCACACTCCAGAAATGAATCTCCCCTCTTATCTGCCTTTCAAAGACTCCTGTCTCTAGGAAACAGTATGAAAAAAAATGACAATGTTACTGTTCACACTCATTGGAGCGAAATTAGCCCTCTTTGAAACAAAACCCTCGAGAGTCACTTGCAGTGACTTCAAGGCTCTTGCCCATGTTGCTTTCACTTCTATTCAAACTTTAATTGATTACAGAAGTAATCTTTTCAGTTGTTTTGATGAGTTTTCTGCAAGAAGGCAAACGCGGATGAGACACTTAAGATGATTACAAGGAAAAACACTCTTTTAAAGCCTTAATGAACTTTATGAAAGCAAAGAGCTGTAGTGTTCCAGAGCTCTCAGCCTTTCAGGTTCACTGCAGGACGCCTTGGCACGGGTGGTATTAAAATTAAGGCACACGGTGCTCATGGTTTAGTCTGCACGAGGGAAATTCAGGACATAAGGACACCAAAGGGCATTACAAAGCGACACCACATAAACACTTTTGCATTTCAGAGCATTTTTTCAAAAGCCTTTCAAAAGAAAAAGTCTCTAATTGTTTCATACCTGTTTCTGAACAGAGGCACTGGAAGAAACTCAGCTAGAGGTGTCTGCCTTCACTTAGCAAATTGAGTGTGGATTATTAAGCTGTTTCAGAGAGTTCTGGAAGCTGGTGCAGACCTCACAGGGAAGGGCTGAGACCAGCCCCAGGGGAGAGCAACCCCAGCACCGGGATGGAGTCACACATCTTTCAGCTGAAGGTTGGGATACAGAAAAACCCTGAGGGAACTTGCTATCATCTGAAATGTTTTCTCTCCAAGCAAGCATTTTCCTAGCTCCACCTGATAAGGAATAAGCTAGATGGAATAATACAAAATTATTTTATGGATCTTTACTAATGGAACAGGCCTGTTAGTAATGATGTGCCATTGTGGGATACCTGTGTGGAAACCAGCAAGAGATCATCTGTCCAGAGAGCTGATCTGAAAAGCAGTGTTATGTTATGTACAGAAAGAATTAACATCTCCAGTGCCACTACATGTATTTCATAGTATTTCTTTACCTGGGCATAAAATTTTCTCCCAGGCATCTTTTTTCCAAAATAACATCAGAGAGATTGTAAAGGTTGAAAGAGCAATAGCTGGAACTCCTACAGAACTAGAAAAGCTTCTCTACAAGAAAAAAACCCCCGAAGGTCGATAGAAAAGAATACAATAGATACAGTACAGGTGTAACTAAACAATGAATAATAAAAAGAATGTAAATCAAACATCCTTATTCACTTCTCATCATGGAAAAATGAAGTATCCCTTGAACTGAAAGCAGCAAATTTAAAATGAATACAAGGAACATAATATTTCACACATGGCAGGAACATAATATAATATTAACATAATAAGGAACATAATATTTCACATTACAACTAACTAACCAGTACAACTCACAGCTGTCGGAAGGCAGCAGAGCCAAGGGCTTAATACAAATAAAATTAGATGCTTAGAGGAAGGCTCCAAATGCCTGCTGGAAAGAGAAGCCAGAACCTGTTTGTAAGGGGATAAGCTGGGGACTGCAGCTGCAGAGGTAGGAAGATACTTCAGTTATTGCTACACAGCTACAAGTTGGGAGATTTCCTGACTCTTGTAAAACATGTGATGCGGTATTGCATGTCCAGATCCTGCACTGGGAGGGGAAGGATTCTCTCTCCACAGGAAGATTCATGACCAGAATGTTAATGCCTCACTTGCACTGAATTTTGTTCTCCTTTTGCATATCAAAAATACTATGGATCATTGTCTCCAAACAGAAGTTCATTCCAAACTTTAAATCATTTCATTAAAAAATAAATTACATTAGCAGCTAAGCCTCGATTTTCAATTTTGTATTGTGCCATGCTCTCAGGTTTTCTTTTTATGACCAATGTAAAAAGATTTTAAATTATAATCTGTCCCTTGACATATTTTGTACTGCAAGTTTTAATCAAGTCTCCCAGAGGAAAAGAAAATCTAATAGTACCTTCAGTCACTTTACAATCTTGTTTGGGGTGGGTTTTTTTGCGTTTGGTTTTTTTTTTCCCCTAAGCAGAAACATTTAACATCTCTGCTTTTCATGTACCCATATTTCATTTATTCCAGATATGTTCCTATCTGCATATAGCTCATTTAAAGATTCCCAGTTACCTCTGAGCGTTATTTACTACACATCTTTTTTCAGAATGATTAGCATCATTTTGTATGGTCCCATTATGCCTTCATGGACAGCTGTACAACATCTAATGCAGCTGAAGTAGGATATTAGACCTTTCCTATGCTTCAAGCCATAGCATTTTCTCCTCACAGTGTTTCTTATTTCTAAACTCTAATGTACCTCATCTTTCAAAACCCTCTCACTTCTGGTGCATTTTTTGGGGGGTGGGGGAGGAACCCATTATCCTTTTTTAAAATCCCCTTTTATTTTGCATTTCTAAGTCAAACCTATTCCTCTTAAGACTGTGCTGCCATCAATTCAGTCACACTTCTGAAGAATTGTGCTAAAACTCGGAATAACTAAGAATACTGATGGCATCGCAAGGCCATCAGTCCCAGCAGCAAATGCAGAATCTTTGAATGCATGAATAAATAGCAGGAATTTAAAGACAGGTGAAAAAGAGTTTCTGCAGACAAAAATGCTTCTGCAGGGCAAATCCTGATGGCAAAGTTTGAAATAGGGTTAATGGTCACTCAGGAATAATTTCAAACTACCTGAGGTTTGGAACTGTAGCCTAGAGGTAGCCAGCATTTACCTTGCAAGAGGATCACATTCCCTGGCATAAACAGCCCTTATAAACCAAATACAACCACACAGGTAAGCTGTCCCCGTCTGTTTCTGCTACCAGCAGGCTGGTGTAATTTATGCTACAGCAAGTCTCACAGTGTTCTGGAAATTAAAAGGGCAGAAAGATAAAACTACCTTAACCTTAAAAGCCAACATTCGAAAGGTTACGTGAAAACAAAGCTGCAAGAAGTTGCTGCTAGACATGTGTTAGTATTTCCTTGCTTTGTTTCAAATTCAGATCTTTCCTTTTTCTTCATAAAAAAATTTTTACCATTATTGAAAGCATGGATTATCTAGTTAATATTTCACTAATTATCTTGAAGTTACAACACAAATGCTGTGATCAGTACGCCACTGAAGTTTTCAGTGCTGAAAATGCCAGAAGTCTCCAAACTAAATTACAACATACAACTCAAGTTCTTAATACATTTATTTCTTGAAGCAGAAATGCATTATGCTGTAGTCGAGTAGTAGCAGATTATTCAGCATTCCCCATTACATATAAGATGCTATATTGTCAAATGCTGACATTTTTTCAGCTTGGCTACTTATGCCAAACTGAGGCAGGGGCGGGAGGGTTATGTTTGTTTTATTCCTCCAGAATGGCTC
>VXAD01002803.1:879178-919149 GCA_013399195.1 Dicrurus megarhynchus | reverse complement strand
AAAAAAAAAAAAAAAGAACCAAGAAAGGGAGAAGCTTTGTTGCTCCATGCCTTGCAGCAAGAACTTGAAATGTTGGTTGTCGTACCCTCACCGGTGATGTGGCTTTAGCCCTGTTCAAATCCATTTGAGCTGGGCTCATGCCATGCTGCAAACGTCTGAAAAGCTGCTGGTGGCACGGGCTCAGGAGAGACATGTCAGGGGGAGTTGTGGGGCTCTCTCCAGATGCCCCTTCCCTGTACCACTACTGGAGTCACATCTGCATGGGTGACCCCACGACTCTCTCCAGGAGCCTGTGCCACAGGAGATGTTCCCTCCATCCTGGCTCCTCATTCCCTCCTCCCCACACACGTGGCACTGATCTGGCTACGTGGCAAACTGGATCCACTCACCTGGGTTCAAAACATCCCAACAAAAACAGGGGAGGGGAAAGGAGGAAAATACTCTTCACCCAGAGCAGCAAGTTGATCCAGCTCACCAGAGAGAAGCTGGAATAGGCTGAAAACATGAGGAGGGAAAGCTCCTTATTGGTGCACAGACAGAGCACATGGAGCTGCAGGCTCAGCTCCTCTTGCCAGGCCTGTCTCAGCTGCGAGGACTCCGAAGGACTTTCATGTCACTGGATGCTCCTATTCCTGCTGACTGCAGCAAGACTGGGAACTGAAACATGGAAGGAAATGACTGAAGTTTCACTGAGACATTTTTGGCACGACAGCCATTTTCACAACCCCTCATCATCAGCTTCCTACCAGCCCTTCAGTCGCATCGGTCCAGATCCGTGTGGTGGCTCTGAGACTTCTACTGGTGCTGGGTTGCTCCTAACCAAAACTGGTTTCCCAGTGTAGGTCCCAACATGGCTGCAGGGCCATCTGTGCTGGCACAGGAGAGGAGGGGTGGGGACCAAAAGGAACAGAAAGGGCAGCAGCTTATTTAATCAGGCACTGCCCAAAAGAAAATACCATAGAACTATGTCTTTTGTACTGTTTAGTACAAGAAGTACTATTAAACTGAAGTTTTTCT
Source organism: Dicrurus megarhynchus (assembly GCA_013399195.1). Lineage (NCBI taxonomy): Eukaryota > Metazoa > Chordata > Aves > Passeriformes > Dicruridae > Dicrurus > Dicrurus megarhynchus. Next base: position 918,132 of record VXAD01002803.1, on the reverse strand, counting down.
AAGCCAAGGAAAAAGAAAGAAGCCAGCACAGTGGGAAAGGAAATTAGTAAATTGGGATGGGGAATCTTGTATATCTGGAAACAGACAAGTGAAAGAAGACAAAGCACCCGATCTCCTCCCTTTTGGCAGGGACAAGCTATTTATGTTGGCCCAGCTACCCCTGAAATCACAGGCTGGGACTGAGAGCAGGAGGAAGTGGGGAATATGGTGAGAAAGGCCAGAGAAGGACACTTGAGGAGGGAGTTTCAGGGAGGCTGGGCACAGAGCAGAAAGATGGAAAGGGACATTATGGTGGTAGAGAAATTAAAGCTTGGAAAAGGAAGTCTGGCCCAAGGCTGAGACAAATCTGGGAAATTATTGTTTTGGAGGGAACAAAGAAGAAAACTTAATGTTGGAAAAACAAGCAAAAGAATCTGTATTCACTGGGGGCAGCTGCTCTGCACAACTCAGGCTGCAATAGGGTCCCATCCCATCAGCAAATACCACTTAATATCTTTAAGTCACTGAATGGTGTAGTGATGAAGGGCCCATACAGAAATGCAGATCTCCATCTCCATCCCAAGGTTTGAACAATGCACAGCAAAGAGGCCTGCAGCTCTAACCTGAGCAGGGAGAAAGCAAACAACTGAGCAGATACTCGTTAGTGCCAAGGCAATCATTAACAGTGAGCAGTACTCATCTTCTGCCTCTTTGAAAGAGCCCAGACCATTTCATCTGGGTTCATCTTTGAGGGAGTCCACATCTGAGGGACAAGGACTATGTGATAGCATACTTTGACACCAGGGCAGAATTGACAGAGATTAAAAGGCTGAATTAAGTCTATACACATAATCCCATTTCTTGCATTTCTTAAAAAAGCACATCCCAATCCATTAGAGTAGGCAGATTCAGAGCAGTAATTTCTAACAAAACTTCATTTTTTGGCCAAGAAAAATATTTAGGCCGAACTCCCTCCCTCCATCACGCCGGTGAATTGTGAGAAAAGCCGTTTATAATTTATTGCACACCTTCAACTACCAGTCAGTAGTTCAGTTATGAACAGTTAAGCGTATTTGCTCCAGGTCAAAGCCTTCCAGCTGAGATCCCTGGCCACCTGCTTCCCTTCAAAGAAGCCTCCAAGAATTTTACCATATGGAAATACTCAACCCAGTCTTTTTTTCTTTCTTTCTTTTTTTTTTTTTTGTGTCCCATTAAGAACAATCTCTTTTTCAGAGGAATAACTTAAGCTTTTCCCTCATAGTTCTCAGAGCTGGTCTAAGTAATAATAAATAACATTACAAATGACAAAACCCATGTCCAGCTCGGTGAATCACAACGCCTCTCTAAACCACACTGAAAATGAAGCTGCTGGTGAAATGTTCTTTAAACTTCTGTAGGAGTAGTGATAAAAAGCAAACAGGGAGTACAGTTTTATCTGATTTACTCCTTCCAAAGTTGTGCAAGGTATCTACACTTCTGTAAACAAATACTGCAACCTGCCTGGACTTTCATCAGCAGTACTATCTTGGGCAAAACCCAATACCAGTGCACATTTATACTTCTGATGGGCGAGGATACAAATGGGAATTGGTACCTATTGAGTAAATGTACCACTGACTTGCCCCAGAAGTTGTCCAAGTCTTTTCAACAGGTATAGCTGGAAATGAACCAAGTCGTGCACCTACACACACCCCTACTCCAAAATATCTGAACTTCTTCCACCTTTGTTCTTTCTGTTATTGTGTCCATTTAGCCTAAAGAAAGCAAGTTTTCATATGGCAATGAGTCACTCCCACACTGCAGAGAAGATGACAGACTTGCTGCTACCACAAAAGCAGTGATCTTTGTTTATGCCAACACGGTGTGATGTGAGTGCTGCCAAGATGAAAAGAGGTAAACCCTGGTCCAGCAGAAAAAAGGATCATCTCCAAAAGGAGCAGCTCATCTCTATTCAACACTGCCCATGAGTGCTACCAAAGACTGGGAAACTCTATGCAAAAATTATACCCAGTCTTACATTTGAACTATTCTTAACAGTAACCCTGCCTGAAGTTTTAAGGACAGTGTGAATTTAAGCTTTTTGTCATGCAAAATGAATACACTCAAAAATGACATGGCTTATTTATGTACCTGCAGGCTATTTCTTGGAAATTACATAATAATTTATGCCAGCCATGGGAACATTACTAATGTAACACCATGTTATCTCCTTATAACAATGTAAATGCCTCAGATCAAAATATTTGATAACATCTCTGAGATAAATGTGCTATCCATGCGTAATTCCAACAATGGAGGATGGATGCAGCAGCAAGGCAATTTGCATTCTTGCAAATGTACCAAAGTTCAAAAACCGTAACAGGTGACAAAAAATATAGCAAAAAGAATATAAAGACATATTGAGATGAAGTGTGTGTTTCTGTGGGGACAGATTAGGAATGCTGCAACAGTGGAAAACAACTAAACTTACTGTCTAATTTACAAAAACTGTTCCAGGATAAAGGACCATGGTCTGACTTCCAATCCAAATGGCATTATTCCAAAATTACTGTACAAAGAGTACAAACAGACTAATATTGAGTTTCAGGCAGAACAAGTCTGACATGCACACACATCAGTTCTTACAACTGGTCTCTTGGCACCTCTCTGTAGAGCACAGGAGCATTCTACTGGCATTGCTTTCTGCCCAAAGCCTGCTGCAGAGAAGGAAGCAGCAGCTCCAGAATTAGCCAGGTACCAAAGTGTGTTCCTGCCTTCCCCATCTTCGCTGTCTGGCACCCAGGTACATCTCAGTGCACTCTATACCTGGAAGTCCTTGCTCCCATCATACCTAAAATTGTGTGTTTACTCTGTGATCTCTGCAACAGACTTGTTAAATTCAATTAACAGCAGCTCATCAGTAGTACAAAAGCTTGTCCAGAGTGCCTGAACTAAGCTCAGTCAACAGAGCTCTGGATGTATTTTTAAGTTACCTTCAAAAGTCCCTAAATCCCACCAATTTACACGATTTTTTGACAAACATTAGAAGAACGAAAAACAGTGCTAAATATTAAATGTAAAGAAGATGATTGTATGAAGCAGTGAAATCCCTTGCTAGCTAAAATGTAGATACAGAAAGGATTCTGAATTAGGAAAGAGGCAATGACTGAAAATAAAAGAGAAACACACACGTTGAAGCGTTCTGTGAAAGTACATTGGCATCCCAAAGCAAATACAAGCCCAAGCTCAATCAGAGTCACAGAAATGTTATGCTCCTTTATCAAGCACTAAAAAGCTGGCAAGTGTGTGAGGTGTGGAAGCTGTCTGCATGAATCTCAACCTGGAGAAAATCATCCCAGACTGAGGTTTCAAGCACAAGTTCAGCATGAGTTTTCCATTAATAAGATGAAACACTTCTGCAGATGTTTCAGGAAGATATTAAAGTGTTTACAGAAACAATGCAAATAATGAATGCAAAGACACGAAAAGTAAGCTTGTTTACAAGTAGGAGTTGGGGAATTTTAGGGTAAGAGAGAGGTTATTTGGGGATCAAAACACACATACACAAGTTTGGTCTTAATGAACTTGTACCTTTTCAACCCTATGAAGAATCTGGTGTCCGAGACAGCGTTATAAGATCAAAATAAAAATGTGAGAGAATAATGCTGGACAAGACTGTAATATTCATGCAGGCCTACAAGAAAGTCCTTTTATTTTCAGTCTGAGGCCTCAGTCCAGAGAGCTGTTCTACAAGGGCAGGCTCCATATCAGCACTGTGATTCACCTACCCAACATAACTCGCAGGATCGAAGACTTTAAAAAATTCTCAGTCTACAGGCATCACCTGAGAAGCTCCCAACCTTTCAGGCAACTCAAACTGAATTTCCCACAGTGCATCCTAAACCTGAGAATCCCCATGACTTTCAGTGGCAGCCTAAGCTAAAAGTGTTAGCAAGCCCCTCTTTCCTTTATGAGCCTCTAGGTTATGCTGGTTGAGACTGCACTGAGGATGCTCAGGAATCAGACCACGATGATTTATCTGGAGGGTTGAGTTTTCTTTCAGCTGGATCAGTGCAGTCTTGTTCCTGCCCTGCTGGCATGTCACAGGGGTAGCACAGTGTAGAGAAAAACAGACAAGAGAAAGGAGCATCTCTCTACAACATATAAAACTGAAGTGTAGCATCTCATTTCGTTCTTGCTATCAGAGTATTTCCTACTGGCCTCCGGGCTACTCCTGCTCAACAATCCCATGATGCAGGAAGAAAATACTCACCACCAGCAAGAGCTTCCTCTCTTGCACTGTCATCATCACTGGGCTGAAGAATATTCCAGGATGTCAAAGCAAGTGAAGAAATGTCTTCAGCTGATGATAACTTCAGCATGTCCATGTGATTGCTCTGAGGCTTGTAACGGGGGATGAAACACTCTTTGCCTTGCTTAAAAATGTTTTTAATGATTTCTTCTGTCTGGACTTCATCTGGCATGCTCAGAAAGATTGCAATTCTTTTAGATTCTTGGTATTTGGGATGGTCAATCACCTACAAGGGAAATCGACACCAATCAGTTTATGAAAAGTTTTCAGAAAGATCAACTTACTTTAATGACTGCAGAGCACAAAGTCTTCCAAGACCAGGTCCTTCTTTCTTTTGTTAAGCTGAATGTCTTCCCTCCAGCAAGCTGAGATATATGACTTCAAACATCACCTGCTTCTAACAGGTGATCTTATTACTGCACATTTTTTGGAGCTTGAAGGAAAGATGGCCTTGCCATTTTTAGCTTTTCATGAGGCTCTGTGCTGGGCTTACAAAAGGCTGAATAGAGGAGGGAAAATAGAAAATGCTTATATGGTAAAAAAGTGTTAGCAGACTCATACCTCACTTGTCTCTGCCCATTCCAGACTGAATTCCACATTAAAATTTGGAAAGAGGCTTTTAGAAGCTTGTCTTCTCCTACTCTAGCACCTTATATATTTTGTTACATCTGGACAAAACAAATCTAAATGTGTCCCTACTCATTTAAGTGTGATTTACTCTTATTCTACACACTTACAAAAATCTGTCAAAAATATCAGATAATTGAGAAACTCTCTACTATCTACAGAACAGAGATCACCAGATCCCCTGCTCAGTGTTTGTATAACTGCAGGGTAACTTGCTCTTCTGAGCTTTAGCCTTTGCCCTGGCCTTGTTTTGAGATACAAATGCCCAGATCATAGTCAAGATATGGTTCCCACTACATTTTTTATTTTCTTTTCATCACAACAGTTAAAAACCCAAGTGAAATATTCAGAAGATGGATATAATTTTTGTAATGGAAAAAAAAAAAGAAACACTCCAGACTAAATTATGATGGATGTGTTGCTTGGCCACAGAACCATCCTAACAATTCAAAACCATATTTTATTTCCTTTTCGATCTGTCTAACCCTACACATGGATTTTTCCAAGGGATTAAGCTCTCCAAAGAACAGAATTTCCATGGTAGCTTTTGCTGCAAAAAGCAGACTATTTACTCAAGCTGCAGACTCCAGAAAATGGCTGTGGCTTATATTGTTGAGGGCCTCCAGAGCCAAAACTTCTCATGGGTTTGGTGAAGAGAGAAACTGAGATACTGAACTCTTTCAGAGAGGGGCTGTGTGCTGTGGTCTCATCTGCTCTGATGTATCCAGTACCACATTAATTAGGCTGTATAGGAAAAAAAATGAGGTTGAAAATGTAAACCCACAAATGAGCAGGAAGACACAATTTCAGATGTTCTCAGAATTGTGCAGATGCTCCTGCTATGACTCGGAGCAATTTCTGAGAAGACTGAAAAAATTTCCACACTTAACAAATATTATCTGCCCTTTGTTCACCGGCTGATGGCAATTTTTGCAGAATCAGGGCATGCAAATAGCATGACTTTAATCATAAACATAAGCATTAAAAAAGAATAATCATCCAGAAGCTAATTAAATACAGGTGGCTAGGCTGGCCTGTGAAGCTATTTCATTTTGAATTTAAAGATTATTTTGAAATGAGATTTTACTACTAAAAATGTTTCTCAGGTGTTATAAAATAACCTGCTCACTTTTATTAGCTGCAAGCACTGATGTATGCTACAAAGCTACATTTTTGGCCTTATATCATTCCAAATATTTTCTCAGCCTTTCCAAAAATTTCTCCATGCCTGCTGTATTACCCAGCCCCCATGAAGAAGCAGACTCTACTTTCTGCCACTTGCACAGAGCCACTCTGTCTCGGGATTTTCAATTTGTGTCAGATTATTAAAACAGCAAGATAACATCAATTTATGTCATATTTCCTGATGCCTTCTTTTAAGCAAAACAAAGGCTATATCTTTTAGTGTGCTCTCACTAGAAGAAATGAGTGCTCTGTTGCTGAGTTTATCAGCAGCAGCTAGACAAAAGGCTGAGGGCTCCTAAGAATTCAGTACTACATGGGCTAGGTGCTTAAAAGTTGGCTGAGGATTCTGAATTTTTGAAGAGGATGCATGCATGTATTTACTAAAAATCAAGAAATTTAAGTCTAGAATGTACGATTACTAAAATGCGTTATCATGACAGTAGGACACTACATATAGATGTATGTTTTTAAAAAGCATTCCCAATGGGAAAAAAAAAGGTTATGTAAGTTCCAGTTAAACTTCCTACAACCTAAAGTTTCTGTGCTGCCACATCCCACTCGTGAAGTGGCTACACATTAGTAGTAAATGAAGTCTATAAAATGATTTGAGATCTTCTGGCAGGAAAATAACCATATAAATGTAGATCATCTAGAAGTACCCGCTGGTGCTGCAAAAAAAATGAGGACTGTGCTCTATTACATGCAGTGACTGCAAAATAAAATTTTATTATGTTTATTAAAATGATAAAATACATCTATATAAAAACTGTGTAATCCAAACACAAACAGGACATTTCAAAAGTACATACCCATATCACTCTGTGCTAGGATACCAGTTAGGCAAACCCTGCTTGATATCTTTTAGAGTGTAAAAATTATATTACAAATAAAATTGTGTGGAAGAAACACCGCTGGAAGATACACAAGGGAGATGACAGCACGTAAAACAAGAGGCCAAATCAGGCAGTGGCTGGGTTTTGTATGTATGGCCAGAGCCAGGCTGGTGTGAAATGTCTGAGACAAACACCAGCCACCACCCCCGAGCAGCCCTGCTTGGGGTGTGTGGCAGTTTGCCCCCATTGTCCCCAAGATCCACGGGTGAAGTGTGACCACTGCTCCAGAGAGAAGTGTCCCCAGCACCCCAGGGGTGAAATGTGACCACGGCCCCAAGGAGAAGTGTCCCCAGCACCCCAGGGGTGATGTGTGGCCACCGCCCCAAGGAGAAGTGTCCCCAGCACCCCAGGGGTGATGTGTGACCAGCGCCCCAAGGAGAAGTGTCCCCAGCACTTCCCGCTTTAGCCGGTGGCAGTTCCTGTCACAGCCGCGCCACCACCCCGGTCCCCGGCACTGTCGAGGAGACACGAGGGAAGGCCCTGAGGCGGAGCTCACCCCCAGCTCCGCGGAAGGGCCCCTGAGTCACGGTTTCGGTCACCGGCCAGGCCTGGAAAGTCCCGGCCGTGCTTCCCGGGTGTGGGCCGTGCCCCGGTGTCCGCACCCACCTTGCGCCCGAGCAGGCGGGACTGGCGCTGCTTCTCGGCCGCGCTTAGCGCCTGCAGCCGCTGCCGCAGCTCCCCCCGCNTTTCCCTTAAACCTTCCCTCTCCCCCCTCCCCCCCCTTGCCTGGCGCAGATCGCAAAGAATTTCCCCTTCTCTAATTTTGCTTCAGGAAGGGAAAGTACATTTCGGCGGGATGTTTTAGCAGTTTCATATCCCTGTGGCGTTCGGCGGTGGCTGTGGGCTCTGGGGAAGGGTGTGAAGGACAGCCCTGTGGCTCCATCGGTGTCCAGCCCAGGTGCTGTGCCCACAGGGAAGGTGTGCCGGCCACGTCGCTGTGTCCCAAGGGAGGCCTCTGGGTCCAACAAACCTTAAACTGCCCCGGGAAGAGGTGGAGTCACCAGCCCTGGAAATGTTCAAGAAATGACTGGATGTGGCACTTAGTGCCATGGTCCAGTTGACGAGGTGGTGACCAGTCAGGTTGGACTCAATGACCTCAGAGGTTTTTTCCAACCTAACAGGTTCTGTGATTTTAAGCGCAGAAAGAGACATTTCTATAGGAGAACAGGTGTTTTCATAAATCTCTTCTAGGTGGCATTTGATGACATCTCTTATTTAGCTACTGGGTGCATCGATGAAGTTATCAGCTGTCCCATTGTGCAGCTCTTTGACCTCACCTTTTGCTCTAGAAGCAGCACTTTGTTCTCCCATGAATTGCCTGGCAGATCCAAGGATCCCTTAAACAGCGGTGCCCCAGGACCTGGGCACTGCCCTGTGTCATGTATGGATAATTACATGACAGTTACATTTGTGTTATTTTATATAACTTAGCTAATAGCCCTGCTGTTTTCAGACATTTTACTGTGCTTAGAACTGGGGTGGTACATCTCAGCACTGCTTTTCTCGCCTTTCAGTGCAGAGCAAAAGGAGGTTTTGTCCTGATGAAGTTAACCTGAAGCCCACTGGACCATTAATGATCCAGGCTTCTTTTGTTTAAACCCTGCCCTTACCACGAAAGCAAGTTCTAAAATTATTGTATCACCTACATTTTGAAAAGACACAGTTACCCTTTATATTTAACTAAAGGATTGTACTTCTGAGTATAAAATAGGTTACTAGATCAGAGCAAAAGGAAGTGGATGTGGTATTAATAGATTGGTGTTAGCCAACATGCTTTCAGTAGTGCTCAAAAAGGAACTGAGTAAGAATTACTGTTCCTATCATGAAGACTTAGACTGCTAATAAAGACACATACGTCATAACATGTTTTAAAATGTCATTTCTGACAGGCGCTTCCATAGGTGTTCTGGGTTGGGCATTTTCCTTCAGCTGTCCCTTGCCCTCTGAATGCTGCCGTCTTTTCTTCAACAGCAACAAAGTTTATGTCACAAATCCTGCCTACATACTAAATAATATTTCTTGTTTTCGCTGGGGAGGGAGAGGGAGAAGTACATGTTCTAACAAACATTAACATCTCTTTGTGTTCCCTGGTTAAACCCACCACATTAGACCATGGAATCACAGAACAACTCAGGCTGGAAGCGACCTTGAAAGCTCACGTGGTCCAACCTTTCCTGGAAAAGGGAGCCAAGATGAAACTATCTAGTGTCCTCTCAGTTGTATCCTGAAAACTGCCAAGGAAGGGGGACTCTACCACATCCCTGGGCAGGTTGTTCCAGTAAACAATTGTTCTTACTTAAAAAAAAAAAAGTCTTATGTTGAGATGAAAGATGGAGAGCCCATTACCAGAATTTTGTTCTCTCAGTGTCATAAAGCCTGGATTTTCTAGAGGATTTGTCTCAGAGAACAATGCTGTTGTGTGCCACAGGCAGCTGCTGGCTCAGTTTGGTTCACCTCCCAACATGTCTGAAAAAAGAAGAAGAGTGTTTAGACCCTTAGTTCCCTAATGGAAAGTCACTACAGCTGGAGAAAACCCTTCTAGAATGAATTCTTGAAGAACTACTGTTTAGCCTTTGAAAGCAAATGGAATTTGAGTAAAAACATTAATTGTCCAGACTGTAAAAGCCTGGAAGTCTCTTATGTCGCTCTCTGAATTTGCTGAGTTTCATGATGTATCCCAAAACACTAATTACTGTCATCAGAGCTGATCCAGTTTGTTTATTTTGCCACAAGATACCTGTTCCTTATACAAGCTACCAGAAAGTACTTAAGAAGTACTACAGAAAATGAATGTCTTGACATCCATGGACATCAGGTCAAACCCATAAACTACTTGGATTTTCTAGTAGCGTTGTGATAACTTTTCTAAGGTTATCTTACTCAGGCAGATCTTTTCCCATGCTTCAATTTTTTCTGGAAAAAATGAGACCAATCTTAAGGCTTTAAAATACATATTTTAATGTATTTTCTTAAAATATTAGTGTATTTACACAAATTTCTCATATAAAAAAATATCCTGTACGTGCCTATTTTTAAACATCTAGTTTAAAGAAAGTCAGCCAGATGACTACATCACACAAATATGAAAGAACATTCATTGTAGATGTGAACAATTAAAAAAATACAGCACAGAAACACATACCATTGCATTAACAGTAACTGAGTGCACATTTTTAAGTTGCTAGCTCCCACAAACAGTTCTTCACATAGAATTTGCTTAGTCTGTGTCAGTAACTTCTACCCACTTCTATATTGGAGTTCCCGTTTCTTTTTTCTTCACAAAAATCCCCCCCCCTCGCCTTTTTTCTTATACAGAGGTTGCAATAAAATGCATTACAGTAGTATTTCATTTACAAAACAAATGACATACAAACTTGTTTTTTAACCCATTGGATTGTATTTCACTAAAACAATGTCCTTTCATGGAGATGTGAGAGAGATTCCAAGAGCTGTCTGGATGTGGAAAATGATCTCAAAGCAATCCTGCCTGGAAAGGTGGACTTGGAATTCTGCATGATGTTGTGCAGATTCCCCTTTGGAAGGATCTCATCTTCAGATTTGGTAATTAGGATAGCATGTTAAACATTGTATTTAGTCAAAATAAATACAAATAAATTAAAAACAGATTATGGAAGGAAATTATTCTCTTGTTGATATTGCTTGGAGGAAGGCTGAGAAGTGAAGCTCGTGGCAATATTTAGATTACACGTGAATGGCAGATCCTTCTGCTTCAGTAGTACTCTCTGAACAAGGAAACAACAGCTATGAGCAGGGCTGTGATTTTGGAGAAAGACAGTAGTGATCTTCTTTCAAACTTTGTTAGGAAACCATTTTCCTGTGGAAAAGAACGTGCACAGTCAGGGACAGCTTGAAAACAACATGTAGGGAAACCACACCACCCTCTGCTCGTGTCAGATGGACACAGTGCTGCAGCACTGTGCGTTGAGGGACAGCTTTTCAGAGCTCTGCCTCCAAAAGATGAATAGGGCTTTAAAAACAGAAGCTGAAAATAGCTGCACCTTGCTGAGTGTTTGTTTTATCTGCAAGTCAAGACTGTGCTCTCCCTGTGTAAATAGAAAACAAACATGAACTCTGCCATCTGAGCCTGCATCTTCCAGGAAGGTACAAGTGCTATGTTTCTGGTGTAGTAATATACTCAGAAATATCTTCTTTTAAGCTTCCCTATTCTACTGTGATGAGCCACCTGTTACAACAGAATGTTGCCAGGAGTTGATACTTCTCTTAAATAAAACTGACTCTGTTTGAAAGAGATGGAAAGAGAAGCCTTTATAATAAATACAATGCATCAAGGGGCCATGAGTCACTCTCACCTTTTTTTGCTGCTACAGACAGAGAAGGATTAAAACAAGCAGAAAGAATAAAAAAAAAAGGAAAAGCAAGACACTAGAAAATAAATCAGGGGGAAAAAAAAGTAATAGGAAATATGTGAGAAGTGGGATGAGAGGGGGTGGAAAGAGAAAGTAACATTTACATATAAGTAAAGGAAAAAAGTACCAAGGAAATAACTGACACTGGTGTCATTGATACTCAGATTCCCCTAAATGCAAAAAAAAAAAAAAAAGTATTGGTGTGATGAAACTTTGCAAAGCAAAAGGGACTTTCCCTTCCTGGCAGAATGGGAATTTCAGCACCTTGGCAAAATAGTCCACCTATTGACAAGATTTTTTCTCAGCACTGACCATTCATAGATGGAAGTTCTAGGATTATCTCAGTCCAAACAGAAAAGATGTAACACCAGTTGTACTTACATGTACATTTGTTGTAAGTAAAACTGATTTAGAGGATTACATAATGGCTTTGTTGAAATCCACAGCAGAAGTGCTGACTTGATTTGTGAGGATCACACCTGTGTATTCTTCTTTTACCTTGAACTTAAGTATTTTTGGACCAACTCCTCTATGAAAGCAAAATTGCTGCACTGACCTTAGGATTCTACCTAATTTTAGATTTAATAATGGAAATTTCAGGGTACTCTTAGTTTACCCTGTTTGGAGCAGGAGGCTGGACCAAATGATTTTCTAAGGTCCTTTTCAACCTGAATTATGATATGATCTTGTGATTCAAAATTGGGAAATGCCTTTTAAAAAGAAAGTTGTCTTTTATCATTGTTCTGTTTAAAGCAGAAGAAAAGCTCTCTCTGTAAGTCTCAATGAGACATTCCAGACACCAAATATTAAACCAGCAAATGAAACCCTGAATAAAATGGTTTTGACATTGTCTATAGCAATAATTAAATGAAATCTCCTAATCTAGACTTCAGTGGAAAATGAGAAACTCACCCAGCCACCGTTCGCATCAATCCATTCGGCTTTGTTGTTTATGATGTACTCTGTGATGAAATAAGAGATCTCCTCCTTCTCCTCTGCAGTCAGCTGAACCCCATGCTCTTGAAGCTTCTTAGTGAGAAGACCTCCAAACGTAAATATGGTCATAATTCGTCCCCAGTTAGTATTTCCATCAGCAAACTTTTCGTCCATGACTCCATTGAAAATTCTCTTGGCAGCAGCTACAGAGGTGATGTCAATCCTGTCCAGGAGTGGCCTGAGAGCCTCCTCGGTTTGGTCTTGCAGGGAAGATGCAATGCTTCTCAAGACATGAGCAACCCTGGTCTGGGCTGGCCCGAGGTGTGATTCCTGGAGCACATATTGCAGATAGTCCTGAGCTAAGTAATAAACGTAGTAGAACTCAGCAGTTTCCATTCAATACAAAATGCAGAGAGCACTTCACTGCTCTTAACCAGGGTCGGCAGTGAGCAGCCACAGGACATGCACCCGGTTTTGTTTCGTCTGGTTTTGATGGAATCTTTCTGTTTCCACCGCAGAATTTCCTGTAAAAGGTAGTGACTTAATGGTGTGCGTTGGGGAATATGTCACAGAGGAAATGAAAGAAAAAGTGTCTTTCCTTTTATGTCTTGAGTGATTTATTTCTCCAAGTGGTGTGATTCTGCAACTAAAATCGACCAGATTTTTCTACATTCTTTAGCGGCATAAATTGACATTTCCTAGGGACTTTTGCTACGCACCACTAGCAGAGGTTTGGCATTTGGCTTGCAAAATTCCAAGAATAGTGTGTGCTAGCAAAGGTTAGGCATTTGGCTTGAAAAAACATGCCCAAGAAATGCATGCTGTTGGAGATGCAACCCCCCCAGCACCCCCAGTCCAATCTCCTCGCTGCCGGGGTTAAGGCTGCAATCTGTATCGCAGGTTTATGGGTTATTTCTGGTCACAGCTTTGTGAAGAAACTGGTAGACATTCCCAACAGGGTGGAAAAATGGATAAACTTTCTTCAGCACTCAGGGAGTTTTACCCAAGTGCAAAAAATGGGAGCACAACAGTGCTACAATTATGGATGGACAAAGGGGAAAGTCGGCTTTATAGCATTATCCCTATTCCAGACTTTCCCACACTCTGAGTGCTTTTTGAGGTCCTTCTTTGAAGATTTGAATGGGAAGCTTCAAAGATTTCTTTCCCCCATGGGGAGTTCTGCTGTAAAAGACATAATAAGTATAAAAGACAATGCTAATGCAGGCAGCTTGTCAGAACGTGGGATAGAAAATACGGGGCCAGTGATGTGTGATACCACCTGAATCTTTTAGGACAGGTAACAAAGAAGTATCATGATGCCTACAAGTGCTCTTAGATTCAAATTTTCTGTCAAACTGTTATTTTTGGGAGAAGAGGCAGACCATCTAGCCAGCTTTTTGCTTACAAACATCTTCTGAGGCAACCTGATCTTGTTAAAAGGCCAGGATATGTCTGTAGAGAAATTCACCCCATTGCAAAGGCTTCCAAAAACAGCAAGCAATTTGATGTCTGGAGACTCCTCTCTTTTCTCCATCACCCTTTCTTTATCCCTCTACTTCTTACCCCCCTCTCATTCACTGCTCTTCCTTCTCTGAAAGCAAAAGGCACTCCTAGCACCCCACACCAACAGCTTTTCTTTTTCCCAGGAGTGGCTGTGAGCCTGTTTCCAGTCCTGGGTGCTCCCTGATGCTCAGACCTATGGAAGAGGAGCAGAGCTGCATGCCTGGTGGCCAGCACAGGGCTGCAGTCTCAGATGTCAGGATAGCACTGGCACCTAATTACACTGGGGAAAGCCTGTCTGGACTGTGATACAGCTCTGGAGTCAGCACACTGCTAACCTCAGCCAGCCCCAAAAAATGCTCTGACATCACAGTTTTTGCAGAAACTCACTGAGTAGACCAGGGTAGTTTTCCATTTCCTGCTCGGTTTTTTTCTGTTTGTGGCGAGTCTGGCCGAGAGTGACAGTGGTCTTCCACCATAGCAGGGCTTGAAACCTCGAGCTAGAACCAGCACAGCACAGCATCCAGCACTGCAGGACTATTTCCCTCACTTTCTCTTGGAAGCAAAGAGAGAGGGGGCTTGGTGCTGTGTTCACCTTTGGGGGAGAATGTGTTTCAGAGAGCAGTGTGAGCTGGAAAACTCCAATGTTAGATGTTACCCCCAGGGAAGGATGTGATGCCAGGACTAGGAATGGGCTGGGCATAGAAAGCTGGATCTCCCCTCTTTCATACATTCACATTCTTACCAAAGCTCATTTTGAAAGTTCAGAGGTGCTCCCTATCCAATACCTGCAGCTGTTGCTTTGGCAGAGCTGTCAGGCTGACTTTGCCTTTGTTATGTTCAGTGATTTCAGCAAAATGCTAACATTTTATGAGGAATGCAAATGGGAAAAAAAAAAAAGGCTGTAACAGTCCCTAACTCTTTCCAACTGGACAGGAATGTCTGGTGCAGAGGGAAGTCATTGCTTACCCAGCCAGCTCCCCTCCTGTCAGATGCTTGCAGTAAACAGGGCTGAGAGAGGTACTAGAGCAGACATCACAAGAATCCTCTTCCTATATATTGAAAATATATAGGAAATTGTAGATCACTCCTGAATTTCTTAGTAATTGATTAATGAAAAGCTTTTTGTATTCTTTGAGAATGTAAGGAATAGTTGAATATGAGAACAGTGAACAATACCTAAGGAGACCAGATTTGTTTTCTTCATCACTGACAGTAGCAGAGCACAGGCAGATGCAGATATTTCTTCATTAGTGGAGCCTTTAGGATTCTGAGGAGGGTGATGAAATAAGACTATGAATATGCCACCATTATTGAAAGAAATCAGTGCTAATTCCTTGGCAATTTCAGTGCAAATGCTGCTACTTACAGTCCCTTGATTTCTTAAAGGGCTGTGAGGGGAAGCTGAGGGCTCAGCTCCCAGAATGGGGTGGCAGCTCTGAGCAGACAACTCTAACAGCCAGCTGTGGCACTGGTGACCAGAGCTCAGGATGGAGCTGTTGAAAATGCCCCAGGTCTCTCTCCTTCAATGTTTTCAATAGCATGCAGTGCAGGGTGCACTTCCAAGTGTTGTATGTTCAGCAGCAGTGACAGTTTATGTATCTATACACACAAGTCATAATGGTCAACTCTGAACACTCTAAGAGATCAGCTTTGGGATCTCTTGCATGCCACTCTATAAAGTTTTGAGTCTCATTTTCTACATTAGGCAGTGTCTTGCTTTCTTCTAGCTTTATTCTCATTTTGCAGTTGTAAGTGAATACCTCGAACATAATGAAACTCTACTTTGTTTCCTACCTGCTCTGTCTCCCCAGTGCTGCATAGACTGCATTCTCATACCCTGCATTGATTCCTCCTTGTTTTCCTCTTTGCTAAATATACTTTAAGTGTTAATTGTTAATAAAAGGCTTGAAATAGAAGCCAGCTTCACAGGGAAGCCCAAATGCAAACCCATCCCTCCTTACTTGGCAATTGAAGGGGCTTCAGATACTTTGATTTAAATCTGTGTTTGTGGATTTCAATCCACATCCTACTCTAACCTGAAAAGGCTTATTTTTCCAGAACAGATGGGGACTGAGTTGACAGATCCTCATAAAATTGACTTGTGAGAGACGATGTTATCTCATCGTGTTCGAGACAAAACCAAGCCAAATAACAAAAGCTTTGCTGAGCTATCCGTGCTGCATCTGCCTTGCCAGAGTTGTTCCAGTTCCAGGTGATTGTGGGAACTGCGATTATTTGTCTGGAAGAACAGTCCGAGGCCTTAAGAAAACGACCAAAGATTTTTTTTTTTTTTTCTGCTTTTCTTCCCTTTTTGATGTCCACACCGGCATGGGTTTTGTTTTTTGTTTTTTTGGGTTTTTCTTTTTGTTTTTTGCTCTTTTTTTTTGGGTTTTTTTGGGGGGGTTTTTTTTTTTTTTTTTCTGCTTTTCTTCCCTTTTTGATGTCCACACCGGCATGGGGTTTGTTTTTTGTTTTTTTGGGTTTTTTTGGGGGGGTTTTTTTTTTTTTTTTTCTGCTTTTCTTCCCTTTTTGATGTCCACACCGGCATGGGGTTTGTTTTTTGTTTTTTTGGGTTTTTTTGGGGGGGTTTTTTTTTTTTTTTTGCGTGGTATTAGATTTCATTGCGAAAGAACGGCTCGGTTCACTTGTAGCTTTGCGGCTGTCCCGCACTGCCCTGGTACGAGACTTGGGAAGGTTTGGGTGGCTTTTATTTGCCGGAGCTGCGCCGGGGCCGGTTGCCCAGTGGAGTGCTGACATCTAGTCGCAGCCGGCCGCGCTGCAGCGCCGGGGGAGCTGTGCCGCGCATCCGCGATTTTGGGTTCTCTGCGCAGTCCCATGGGATGGGGACGCAGCCCCGCTAATGAGCTAAGGCAATAAGTGATTTTGTGTTTCCCGAAGAAAGCCGGCCGTGCCCTGGGCTGCAGCCAAGGCAGCGTGGGCAGCAGATCGAGGGGGGGATTGTGGCTCTCGGTGCTGGTGGGACCCCACTGCGGTGCTGTGTCCATCTCTGGGGTCCCCGGTGCAGGAAGGACATGGACCTGTTGGATCGGGTCCGGAGGAGGCCACTAAGTTGATCAGATGGATGGACCATCTCTCCTATGAGGAAATTGGGATTGTTCAGCCTGGAAGAGAGACCTCATTCCAGCCTTCCAGAGCCTGAGGGGTGCCTACAGGAAAGATGGAGAGACACTATTTACAGGGGCACAGAGTGACAGGACAAGGGGGAATGGCTTCGAACTGAAAGAGGGTAGGTGTAGATTAGATATTAGTAAAAAAATCTTTACTGTGAGGGTGGTGGGGCACTGGAACAAGTTGCCCAGAGAAGCTGTGGCTGCTTCATCCCTGGAAGTGTTCAAGGCCAGATTGGATGGGGCTCTGAGCAGCCTGGTCTAGTGGAAAGTGCCCCTGCCAACAGCAGGGGGACTGGGACTAGGTGATCTTTAAGGTCCTTTCCAACCCAGACCATTCAGATTCTCTGATTCTATGAATTCTGCCAGCCAGGGAGCATCAAAGCCTCCTGTCCAAAGCATGGAAAGGTCATCTGCATAAATTTTGGGGGCAGTTAACTTCAAAACACTTAAGACCATCTCCTAATGTTTCTTGGATGGAGACGAAATAGCAGGATCCTGGATCTCAATTTCTGTGGCAATTGAAAGAGAGATTTTGACCCAGCTTACATTCTGTGTGTCAGACATGCACTGAAGGCAAGTTCCAGGAAGGATGGGAGGATGCAGCTGGTTTTGCATCCTCTGGGCCAGCTGAGGCATTCTGGGCTAATTGGAAAGCCAAAGTGATCCCTGGCATAAACTAAAGCAGGTTTTACTCCATCTTTACTCCATCTTACTGTTGAGCTGTGGTGCCATCTAGAATGACTGAGGGCAGAGCAATATGGCATCAGCTCTGTCCTGCTCCCAAAATACCACGCAGCAAAGGCTGGGAGGATGGACCAAATGGAGATGCTCCAGTGCTCAAACATGAGAAGGTGGTTGTTCAGCTCCCTGTATGACTCCTCTGTAGCACTCCAGAGACCCAAGGGAACTGTAGGAATGGCCAGCTTTGGCTGTGTTACTCAGGATTCAGCTGCTGCCTCATCACTTCCCCTGGTAACTCATCTCAAGTCAGAGCCTGTTTTCTTCTGAACCCCAGGTTCTGTCATCACCATGAGTCAAGGAGCAGCCAAACATACTTCTCCACCGTGCATGTGTCACGGGTCATCATGTGCATGTGTGCAGACACATGCTCTACATTCTCATAAGCCTTTCCGAGTGTTTATCTCGGATTAGGAGAATTTGAACACATAGTCGTAGTTGTCAGCAGTGAGCCACAGAAATGTAAAGGTCCCTAAGCTTCCCAGACAATGGAGCATGAACAAGTCTTGGAAGAAGCTTAGCGAGTTCTTGCAGATGCCAGCAGAAACACTGAAGTCAGCTTCATGGCTGAAAATACTTGCTCTCAGAGGGGAAAAAAGAAAATCTGCTTGTGAGTATTCATGAAATAAGAAGCCAAGAGCTCATGCCTCAAAACGGTAACCAAAACTTTGTGTGTGCCTTGCACCCACGAGTCAAGGGTGGTCTTGAGTGTTGGTTCATTCTCCTGTGGCAGGAGCACATGTGCACAGTCATTTGTGATTGATCAGCAGCTTTCGTTCAGATCTGTGTCTTTCAGCAACATAATGGCGCCAGGAGAGGCAGGCATTCAACACCTAAACCTATTTTAGACACTGGTGATACTCAAAATGTGGTGAGACAGTGTTTCAGGGACATTATCTGAGCCTTGCTTAGCATACAGAGAGTCCCATTGGATCACAATTCCAAAATATGAACAAGATTTAGGTAAAGAGTTTCCACTGAGCATGGATAGGATAGATACAGGTGTCCAGTTCCTTTAGGTGTCTTTGGAAAAAAAATTAAAAAGCAGCAATTCATTAAAGCTACAATTTAAAGCTAGGCATGCTTTTAAATTCTTTGCTGTTTGATTTTCCAAGAGAAGCTTATGTATCTCATGTTTTAAAAATAAATCACTTTAAAATTGAAGCTCACTTTACCAGTTACAAGTTACCTGGGTGCCTTGGAGCTTTGCAGTCCACTACATCAGCCCTCCCAGGAGCGTGCTTGCTTCCATGCTTCTCCATCTTTTAAATCAGCCCTGCATCTGCTCCTGCACTTCTCCATTATTTAAATCAAGGCTGCATCTGCTCCTGGTACTACTGGTGACCTTTGCCCTGGGTCAAGTGTTAGTGATCCATAGATTAAATATCTTATCTTTAGAAGATAATGTATTCTCTTAATAAATCATTTCACCCCCCTTTTTCCATATCCCCTCTGTTGATGACCCTATAAAAGAGGGTTGCAGCAACACTGGTATTTCTAGTATAAATTCCTCTTCATGGAGGTTCATAACTTGTCTTTGGTTTGTTCTACATGCAGGGTTCCAGTCTGGGGGCACATTTGTTTTTATTCCCCTTTCAAATTGTTTTGAAATATTTCAAGTTATAAAATAGACAAAAATACAAATGTACAGTGTATAGATATTTTCCTCTTTTATAAGCAATCCAGATCTTTGAATGGAAATTATGATTAGGAAATGAATGTGTAATGGGATTCCAGTAATTTTCATATGCTCAAAATAAATATTGATATTAAAACACATATCTGAACCCTAATTCAGTAATTTTACTACAGTTTTCCTGCCTTTTCAAATGTGTATTTGCATGAAAATGTCGTGGTGCTAGTGCCTACTGCTTGCAGACTCCTTTTTAAAATAAAAATTTTAAAAAAACCCTTCATGTAAAAGAAAGAGAGAGACACAGACTACATTGCTGTTTGGTAGGACTTTTCTGAAGTCTAAAATCAGTTGGTGTGAAGGTCATTCCATCCACCTACAGCCTAAGAAACTAGGCTCCGTGTGGTAGAAAAAAATCTCCTGCATTACTCAACTGCAAGGAAGAAATTGTGAACTTAATATCCCAAAAGACCCTTCTGGAGGGCTCTTCAGCCCTAACTGCATTTCTCATTTTCCTGATTTGCACCATTACAGCAGACACTCGGCTGTTGTTACTGTGCAGTATTTTCAAATGATTATGTGCAAATTGCTGTAAATTATAGCAAGAAATTAGCTGTAACTCCCATGGCATATTTTTATCCTTGTGTTTATTACGATTTTCTAATCCTCCGAAAAGCATGCTGAGATGGCATTTCTGTGCTCCTAGGAGAAGGCTGTGAGCAGAAATAGCAAACTAATCTGTCTCCCCAGGTATTTATACCACATTCACCGCTGTGCTGTCTGAGCATGTAGCACTGTCCCCTCGATCTTTTTAAGTGAGATGATGTCCTGTTAAGTAAGTGTGAAGGAAGCTGATGCTACCGTGACAAGTCATCCAAACCTGCTGCCATTCTCTAACCAAAGCAGAATAAAAAAGATATTTGCTTTTGAGCTCGTTTTTTAATGATGGATCTTTACAGTGCTCTGTGCTTTGAATTGCATTTGTCCATCTTCATTGCCATGGCTGTGTACAGAGCCTGGGGTCATCAAGGGAATTAAGCCTGTAAGCATCTTAGCAGTGATACTGATCCCAGGGCCTGCTCAGTCCCTAAAATGCTCTGTCTTTAAGAAAGCTGAATTCTTTTAGACCCTTCCAAATAACCTCAACTTTTGCCAGCTGTTCTGGGCAATAAAGCAACACCGAAATGCCCCAGCCGGGAGTGGGGGTGGTTCCGTGCTGGGAGTTCACCCGTCCAAGCCAGGAAGAGTGTCCTGCCCCAGCTCACTGAGCGTGGGGAGAAGCACTGAGCCAACACAAACCCCACTGGCCTCAGGAAACAGCAGGAGCAGGACTGTGATGATCTTTCAGGAGGCAGCAGTGAGGGTGATGGTGTTTAATCTGGGAGGCATTTTAATGGTTGTCATCGGTAGCAAGAGCAAGCAAACTCCATACCAGCAGCTCAGTGCATGTAATTCTGAGTTCTCACAGTAAAACCCCAGAATACCCACTCATCCTCAGCAGACTTGCCTTTGTATCAATTTGGGACTAGATTCTTGGCATGCCAGGGAATTATGCATCATAATGACTTAATCAAGGGCTTTCACAGTGTATTCTGGAGCTGAGAAACCTTTTTAAACCCAAATGCAGATGGAAGCTTGGACCCAGCAGCGAGTGCTTTGCTCATGAAGTCAGAGGAGACTGCACACACTGACCCCCCGTGCCTCTGCAAAGCTCTATTGATTTTGGTAACTTCATCTGTGCAGGGATGTGAATCTATCTACAGGGAGCTAAATGAAGCCTAAAGTTATCGATTTTCAAGAGCAAAGAACTTTAGTTAAAAATCTCTTATGTTTTCTTAATTATTCATGATTTTGAAAACATGACATCGCAGCAGAGTAATGATATTAAAAAGCAACAGTAAATAAATCAGCCAGTTGCACGTGATTTAATGCAGTAAGGGCAGAGAGAATGGGACTGACTGAATTAGACAAGGTTTTTATTTGCTCTTTGTGCTGGATAACTGTTAATCACTCAATGAGAAACGCATTTCCAATGGCCAGTGCTGAAGCAACGTAAATAATAGCAACATCCTTGTTTCTCCTTTGCCCTCAATCTCCTTTTGGAGGTTTGACAATAAACAGCCATTCCCAATCTATTTCATAACTCAGAATCCAGATCCAAAAAGCCCCCATGAAACATAATTAGTTTACTTTACTTGTCTCTCCTTTATATTCCTGAGCTAATAAATGGCCACTGCAGTTCCAGAGGGAGTTAATTTTTCTGGCTGCCTACAGGGGATTGAGATCTGTTGTCTCACTTGACCACAACTCAGTCCTTTGCTGGATGTATCAGCAAGGGCCCGTGTTTGCTACAAAAGGTAGCAAGACACAAAATCTGGAATCATTATATCCAGTGTAAAACTTGGTGTTCCTATGGTGTGGCAGACCTCTTCACCCTGCTGAGTTTTGGTTTCTTCATCTATTGGATGGGCTTCTCCACAAGGTTTGCTGACTCTGGCAATACAATTTAACTTTCTAGTTATGCCTGCATGCCCTTGAGAAAACCATGGGTGTCTCTATGACCCAGTTCCCCACTTCTGAAACAGAGGAAATTTGAGAGCTACATTCAGGTCTGTGCCTGTTGCCTGTATTTAGCAGCCTTCCCAGGGAGCTCTGTTGGGGCAGGGGGGTTCTGTATGTGCTGGGCTGGACCGAGCTCAGGCTATTGATGATGTTAACTCTGCAGCCACAAGCTCAATGGAGCTGAAGCAGGTAAGAGCTGACTCACAGGTGCATCACTCCAGTCATTTGCCATCTGTGTATGACTCAGAGCCCTAATATTTGTTTTCCATCTTTTGTCGGAAGTCACTGGAGCTGTTTATTTATGCAGCAGCTGACACGCTGGGACCTTAATCTCAGCCAGGCCTAGGTGCTGGTTTAATACATAGCCTAATGTAGCATGTTCTGGAGTGAGAGGCTGGCTTTGGCATTTAGGTGTATGTGTGTGTGTCTTGAATCCCATTTTTCTCCCACATGACTTTGTAGATAGCAGCTAGGTCTGCCTTAGAGATGCCAAAGATGTAGAACTCATAATTCTTTGGACATGTGTTTTGGTTAAGTCACCTAACATTGAGTGCTAGTGAGGCAACCTGAAAGGCAGCTTTATCGAGTTCATCTTATCAAATCACTTTTATTTCACAATATGGCTTGCTAGCTGTAAAAGTATTCCATTAAACTTACCACACTCTGAGGCAATTTGTTTTCTTGTGCAGTGATCTTTGATCCAAGGTACTTGCTCCTGAAAACATTCTTCCTTTTTAACCACTTAGATAGAAGTTAATTTTGTATAAATTGGAAATTGGTGTAGAACAGCATTTCTTTTGTATTCTGTCCTTTTTTATTTGCTAATCACTTTTTCTGGATAGTCACTTTGTGAGTGGATTTCTATTCAGTCATGGTCAGATTCTTTAGAGTGTGCGAAATTAATTTGTTGTCTAGCTCTCCAAAATAGTTTAGAATTATGGATTTCATAAAAGGGTAAAAATCTCATTTTAAAATAAAGAAATGGTTTTGCTAGTATGTAATGTTTGGCAAATTGGAAACAATTGTAATAACAATAAACCACATTTATTGTTAATTAACTTGTAATCTAATGGAAATGAATCTCCCCTGGAAGGTAAAAACACAACACACTTGCATGATGTAGTCAGGTTTTCTGTTTGTGGTGTCCAGCTGGATACCCAACAAAGAAAATGTCTGGGGGTTTATTGCAGCAATTCCTGCCAAACAATGCTCTCTCCATTAGCCATGGCCTCTTGTGAAATCAGGAGGCGTTTTAGGTGCATTGTGGACCTCTAGCTATTGTTTCTCTTTGAGACATTGTTTTCATCCTAAAACATCCATGATATCCTGTCCCCTTTCTTCCTTTCTGTGGATTTACAGCTGTGTCCTGCAGCCTCACGTGCACGTGTGTGAGGTTTGCTGATGGGGCATCCTCCTGCATGGAGGGAGGTAGAAAGCAGCTGCAGGATCCAACCTGGACAGCTTCTATCTCGATTCTAAAGGGTTCTGAACACTTCTGAGGAAGCAGGGCTGGGTAACAAAGTGTGGCCCAGAAGCTCACATTCCTGAATAGGGTTCAGTTTGAGTGAACATACTCCCTAATTCCTGGTGATATTAGCAAGACAAGAATGCTGAGACAAACATTTACAACCCCAGTAATACACTGAAAATTGTGTTCTGATGTGAAAAGTGACTCAGTTAAAATGTTACTTCCACACTGCAGGAAGCTGCTCTCACTGAGTCCCAACCAAATATAAGCAGTTTACAAGCAAAAGTACAATATTTATTTCTCAGCTGCCAGCCATATAAAGGGGCTATGCTCTAGGTTGGTTGCCCTGTAGCCCATGTAGTTGTTTCCCCAGGTAAGTGTTGTAGTCATGACTTGGTAATGTTTTGCCTCTGCTTTGTATTTGCAACAGGGAAGTTGCAACTGGATGTGAAGGTCAGAATAGGTTCCTTCCTTCTGATAAATGTACACCTGCTGGAATTGGAGCATCCAGTCTGCCCTCTTTGATAGCACAAAGCAGAGATTTTCAGTTATTGCCTTCTGTGCACAGCTCATAAATGAGCTAAGACAGGCTCTGCTAGCTAGATGAACCCTCACAGTTCTATCATTTTATTCCTTGTAATGGTTTTGCAGAAATGCAACACTCCAGAGCGCTCTGATTCACGCATGCCTCGCAACAACTGCTCTGGTTCCTTCTCCCAGAGCATTCCCCCTTGGCTCTTGCACTGGCCTTGAGCTACCTGAGTGTTGGTGCAGTAAGGTTGTAAACCTTCTTTCTACCCTGAGGCACCTGTTTGATATTCAGCCAAAGTTTGTTCTGTACCACTGGTAAGTTTTACAGAGGGTTCAGTGGTTGAACAAACCAAAATGGTAGATAAGAATTTCACCATCAAAGCTAAATACCTTCACTGGGGGTGTCTTTATGACTGTGTTTCTATATGTCCCTGTACTTATTTGAGTTAGGGTATGGTGACAAAACCTTCTGTCATCATTAACACTATGTGAACGTTAACATTACTGATGTCTCCAGCCTCCATCTCCCCCTTTATTAAA
The DNA here is from genome assembly GCA_013399195.1 of Dicrurus megarhynchus. Classification (NCBI taxonomy): domain Eukaryota; kingdom Metazoa; phylum Chordata; class Aves; order Passeriformes; family Dicruridae; genus Dicrurus; species Dicrurus megarhynchus. The sequence continues at coordinate 893,727 of VXAD01002803.1, read as the reverse complement.
GTTTGGTTATTTTGATACCTTCTGACATAACTAGATTAAGAAGAATGCTGAGTCAGCCACAGCCTTTTCACTATGAGTAAGTGATTTCATCAGTGTTGACTCTTAAGGAATTTGTAGAAATTTATTTCTAGAGAGCAGTTGATCTATCAGCCTCCAGAGAACTAAATGATAGCAATTGGTTTCAATAATTACAGTGCTTTTAATTTGGCACATTGTCCTTTTGTCATCACAGGGCTGCTTCTTGCTTGAGGAGCCTGAAGAAAGGGAATATTGACATTTGAGGGATTAAAATCTGGGAAAGTTTACCTTCAGTTTGTCTATAGCATCTCTGCATAGACAGAACAGTCTATTGAAGTTAAAAAGATTATTAAGGCAATACTGTGCAGGGAAATTTTAGTGCCAAGAGTTTAGCCATGTATGTCTGACCATATTACTGGGAATCCTACTGCTAAATCCCTGTGCACCCTGGTACATAATTTACCTAATGATTTCAGTTAAGCACAAAAACCAAGCACCATCTGAAACTGACTTACGGTGCTGAATGCACGGGAGCCAGAGAGAAAACAGCACTGCAGTGTGAGTATCTCAGTTCCCAGCACTGGGACTGAGGGGAGAAGATGGGCTTTAGAATAAACATATTCTGGGACATCAGTGCACACTGCAATGGATTCATGGCACAGACTCTGGATTCAGCTTTTATCCTGCTGTGAGGGATGGACCTTTCTTACCCTCGGTCTCAAGAGTCCAGTTGGGCAACACTTGTCTGATTTAGGCTCCTGGCTTCAAAAATGGCACTCAACTGTAAGCTCCAGGAAATCTTTAATTTGCAAAGAATTTGGCATTAGATCCAATTTGGACATACACCACTACTTTTATGGTGAATTTTTCCTGTATCTTCCCTGTATGTGAGATTTCATGTCTGGTGTATACTGGTTTGGTGTTTCCCATCTGCCTTTGCCAATAGTTTTTCAAGGGAAGGTCTGATCAGTTGTCTTCCCTTGTGGTACAGTTCCTTCCATGTAATGATAGGTTATACAGGCAGCATGATATGGATGGTCTGTTAGGAACTATATGCTATTTCAGGTAATAACTGAGTCCTCTCATCACTACATATAGCAACACAGTGAATTTTTAAAAGTGACATAATAGAAGAATTTCTCACCTTCCCTATTTTCAGCTTTGATCTTCTAATCCTTCAAGTATACGTGGCAGAACCAGGCACAAGACAGAAGTTAGAGCAGACTGTGGGAACGCACTGATGATGCCTCATCTCTCTAAGTCCAGTAAAATGCTACATATCCTCCTACTACACTTGGGAAAGATTTAAATAAAGTGGTATTATCTGCAGTACAAGTCAGACATCAGCAAAGCACCTACACGTCCCTGGCTGAAGGCTGCCTGTCATCCACCTTCCCACACATATCACGTGTTTGGGCTGTAGTGAGTAAAGCTGTGTGTGCCCAGGTCCTGAGCCAAAGGGAGCTGGGCTCCACAAGCCACTGGACTGCTTAGGAAATATTTTAGAGAGACTCATGCACTGCTGGAAATGAACCTTCCAAGTCACAGCCTTGTCCCTGAGCTCTGTTGGAAATATTGTGCCGAGCATGGTCACAGGGAATCTCATGCTTGTGGAAGTGCCATCATCACTCACAAGTGATGAAACGACCACAAAATACTTTGGAGCATATTTTTACAAGCAGCAGCATATCAGCTCTTATGTCCTCATCAAATTCCAAATCAAGCAATTACCTTGCAATTCCAAATGGCAATATTATTGTTTGCTTCATTACCTGCTGTGCTCGCTAATGCTGTTTGTGTAGGATGGTCACTATTTCTCCAGCTTAGCAGCAGTCACGTTTTAGCAATGAGCAAAAAGACCCATTATCAGCCTTCCACAGCACCTTGGATCTCTTCAGCATGAATAGTGCAATATAAATGTAGAGGATTATTTAAAAACCCATTGCAAACACTTCTAGTGCATTAGCCATAATAATAGTGCGACTGTTTTATTTGGCAATAATCCAATTCCTTCATCAAGATACAGTACCTGGTGCATGTACTCGCAGACCAACCGACTGGCTCATAAAATAGCAGGGTGGCAAAATTATCAGGAAAAACAATGATGTGTTTTTATATTGCTGTAAGTTATGGGGGTGTAATAAAAGGGGAACATGAAGTTCTTGAGCCAGTAAGCGTAAAGGTGAGGGGTTTACAGCAGCTGTAAGTCCTGAAGTGTGCATTTAATACTGCACAATTTTTAGCTGTTCAGCCTGATTTTTGTGTACTGGACTAATAACAATAAAGGTGAAGCAGATAATGTAAGAGCTGGAAGCTGTAGCAAGGCAATGTTTTCTTTGAGAAAAGAGCAAAGGGAGATGTGAAACACTTCAAATCAAAAGTAAAAATGTACAGGCCTCCATAAGAGCACAAATGAGGCATTAGCCTAAATTCACTACCCATGTGGTTTATTTGAAATCTGAGGAGCAATCCAGAGAAATATCACTTTGATATTTAAGCAATATAGCCCTAATAATACAATTACAACCAATGTAGTTTCTATGAGATTTAGTTTCTAATCTAGTGCTTATTAACAAATCTGCAGCCACTCTTACAAAGGGGGAATGAGGCATGGCAGGGTGCCAGCATTGACAAAAGCAGATACATCATATTCATTGGCACCTCTGAATTATATATATATATTTTAAAATGTTGATAATACTCATCACTATTAACCAAATAAACCCTGAACAAATGAAGCCTGGGGATCTGTGCAACTGGCTGCTTGTTAAAACTTTATTTTTCAGCCAAACATTTGTTTAACATGAAGAAAACCTCCCTGGAAGGGTTTCCTGAGTTGTGCTCTTGTGCTGTCAGTGACTGGTAACAAGTTTGGGTGTTGGTGTGCTGTGTGCACTCAAGGCTGGCAGAAGCTCTGCAAAGGAGATTTGTACTGGGCTCCAAACTCAGCTTGGTCCTGGAGCAGAGCGTCTTAGGCTTAGGTACAATGATTTTTAGAAGCATCTCCATAAATATATTGTGATCTACAGCCTTTCTGTTGCTGATTCAGTGAAGCATGGAAGAGGGGCGAGGTGATCCTTCATCACCTTGCCAGCTACTCAGCTGAGTGGGCGGGCTTGCCAACTGAGCAAACCTCAGCTCGCGGATCTTCCTTAGCTCCTGACTGTTTGTTCCTAAAGAGAAGCCTGGAGAGGAGCAGATCCTGATATCTACATATGGCTCAGCTAATTAAGAGATGCTTTAGGCATCGAGCTAATCAAGCCTTAGAGCAGCTCTGTGCTGCAGATGCTTCTTTTCTGTAACTACAATGGGGCTCCGTCATTCACCTCCTGTGAACTATGGGGTTTCTCCCATCACAACTATTGTCACCAGGGAAGAAAGTGTTACTCAACAGGAGTAAATGTGACAGCAGCTGGGTCTATAGTTAAGTCTAATCTGCTCTGAAGTGAGAACTGACATAGGCCTAACCCTGCTGGATGAGTCAGTGGCAGAACCAGGGCGAGAAGAAGAATCCCTTATTACCAGCTCTGCGATATAAACACATGCCTTTCCTCTCTGCCTTCCCAACCCTTCATTAAAACAGCGGTAGCAGTTAGATTTAGATTATTTTTTTTCTCAAGATGAACTTTCACCTATTTTTTGAGTTGGGCAGGAATCCTTCTTCTCCTTGCCTTCTCTTCTTCCTCAGCTTTCTCTCTTCCTATAAAGCACTAGACTGTCAGGCTCCTCACCTTTGCCAACGTGAAACAAAAATTGCTAAGAAATACAAATGTTTCATGTTTGCTTGGTTGCTCCATACCTGTCACTTGGGTACAGCTCTTGTAGCTGCATTTCATTCTTTGTGGGGCACTGCAGCCCCACATGAACATTTAAAAGCTGTGAGTCAGGCCTCCAAGAAAAGTCATGCATGACTTAAAATCACAAGGTTGATCAAAAACAACAAAATGCCTATTTTCAATTTGCCTTTGGGTTTTCTAAGGTTTATGAGGCACACCCATTTCAAGTCTTCAAGCCTTGCTTTGCAATCATTAAGGCTAGAAATTCAGGGTATTCATTTGTCATGAGCTACACATAATTCTTGTTTTCAGAAAAACAGGAAATATTATAAGACCTAATGGCCAGAATTAGCAGCACTGGTGCTGACACTGAATGTACTTACTGAAACTAAATGTCTGATTTTTTCCTTTCCATCTAGAATGAGGGTTTTGCTTTTCACTTCAGCACAATGTCTCAGTGTTCGGATATGTCAAACTACTTGAGAAAGTGTAGATTGCTTTTGCTGAGGCTTTTAAAAAATTGTATCAATGGGTTGGCATTGGATGAAAGTGACAGTGGGGTGGACTGTCCCCTGATTCTGCACTTTCAGCCTATGGTTGACTGTGCCACGGATTTGGTTCGGGTTTGGCATATTGATTTCACCTCTTCACCTTCACACAGCTCCATACACTTGAACTGAATACCATTCTGAATTTACAATGAGAAAAAGAAGGTAAAAAAAAAAAAGGAGAGAGGACTAATTTCTTTTTTCTCATTGTAAATTTTGGACATTACAGCAAGATACTCCAATGGCTGGGTTTGGCACACCCCATCACCCAGACTAAACACCTCGCTGGCAGCCGCGTCCCTCGGGTAAATAGGATTCTGCAAAATGACAATGCAGCTTGTCTGGGCAGGGGACAGGCCACATCCCACAGTAAATAATGAGCTCCCTCAGGGCCTCATGGCCATCGCAAACATCACCGCCCCCTGCTTCCTGTGCGAGATGCAATTCCTAGAGCTCGTGTTCTTGGATGCAAAGAGAGCACTAATAGTACCTGCCAAGACATGCGGGCCTTCCCTTGGAAAAAAAAGGATGAGAAAACAAAATCCATATGATAGATGTTAGTCATGTTGCTTATTGCACTGTTGGCACAGTCTCCACCCGGGCTCCTATACTCACATCCAGGATCTGGGGATGAGTCACACATGCTGCATATGCACTGATGGGCACTCTGAGAACATACACAGAACATAATGGGAATTTCATGATGTCCCAACTTGCTTTTGCTTCCCTTTGTGCAACAAGATGTCTGCAAATCCTAGACAGAGCCCTTTTCCTCTGAGATGAGGTTGCTGAATGGAAAAACATAGCATGCCCACAGGGAGCTGCATGTGTGGAACATTGGGTTTTTTGCTAGAAAAATAGACTAATGTTGCACGTTACTGCTGGCCATGTGGTCTTGCTGATGATTTGCTGAAATCTCCAGATTCTGGAGTCATGGTAGCACTCAAGAATCTCTATTAAACAAAAAGTTTTCAGCCTCTGCATTTGTTAAATAAAGCTGGTTTCATGTGATTCCCCAGCACATCAAAAAGTGAAGACACGTAAGAACACACTGAACCTGTGTTTTGAAGACTGAAAGTCTGCAAGCCAATCACATGGCTTTGGGGGATCTGAAATTATTTCTGAACAGCTTGTGTCGACAACTTTCTAATTTTCCTTTAATAATTGTGTCTGTGCTTGCGTGGTTTGGCTTCCTACACCTTCTCTATTAAGCTATCAATGTTACTTTGTATATGTTAAGCTTGTTTTATTTTTTCTTCTAGTTCCTCAATCACTAACAGGACAGATAGTGTTACGTGCAGGGCAATTTTTCAGGCATTACAGGATGAAAATGTGGACTATATTTCCCTGGGAAATAAAGATTTCAGACAGTCTTTTCCACATAAGGAAAAGGAATGAACGCTTCAACACTGCCTGTTCTGGTTCCCTGCTTCCAGCAATAGAAATGTTGGGTTGCTTTTTTTCTTGCTTGAAAACAGAAAGATTGTTAAAAACAAGGATTCAGAATGGGAGGACAAAAAAGGCACAGAGCTAACATAATATGTTGAAGGGAGAATGTTTGTTAGCCTTCAGTGGTAGTGTCTCACTTCCATGAGGTTGTTTTACCGCAGGCAAAACACAACAACATAGCAATGAATAAAATATTAAATGCTGCTGAGATTTTTAGAAGGACATTTTTATAGTTCTACCAGGTGCAGTGGCATTCTTTTAATTACCTGGGCATGACAAAGAATGCTGCAAAGCTGAAGTGTTAATTCTCTGCTATACATAAGGCAATAAAGGTAACAGACAGGGATGAGAACAGAGCTGCAGGTAGAAGATTCTGGTCTGTGCACAGGAATGGTCAATGCTGTTTGTTCTGCTCTGCCCATAGTTATCACACTGCTAACAGGTGCAAATCATTTTGAAGGGTGTAAAACCCAGTCATAAAAAATATCACTTGATTAATCCATCAGATGAATTCCAAGTGCTGGTGTCTTCCCAAATGTCACTCTACAGTGTTTCCTATTGTGTCTTACTCAATTTAATATATGTAACACTGTGAGGAGCAACATGCCCAGTCACCTGCTAACACTCACCCTTGTCTTCTTCCAGACACTTACTCAGACATTTCTCAAGACCTTACCAGGAGCTCATTCTTCAGGAGAAGAATCAGTCCTGACTCTACTGAAATATTTTCTACAAGTGTTGTCAATGAGAAATCAAACAACATTTTTTGACAGTTAATCAAGTTGTCCACTGAGCATTGTGAGTGTAAATACTTGCACCTATGCTAGACCTGCTCCCTGGATAGTGGTAGAGAAATGCTTCCTTAGCAAGAGACCGAGCCTGAGAGTGCCTGAGCATCTGCCATGTCCTCAGCTCCTGATGTCTTCAAGGACAACTGAATTCCTCCCATTTTTATCTGCCTTTTGCAGGTCCTCTCCCTTCTTTAGGACCTGATATAATCCTACATAATGAGCACTCTTTGACACTCAGGACTCACAACATGAGGGATTATCAGGTAGGGAAGTATTATTTAACATCATGGCAGACAGAAATTATGCATTTTGCCCAAGATCATACAGAAGATTTGTTGTAGCACTCAGAAAAACATCCCAGAGAAGTAACTTTTTGTTAGGTATGGACTAATACATAGGTCTTTAATGTCTTTTATTTCCCCTGGTTTACTTATTGCTCTGCTTTCTCTGATTTACTCAAGACTTAATATTGATTTTGAACTACCCTGGGATATTTTGTTAGTAGAAAGCTTTCTGGTTTATGGTTTGTGTTTCTCCCAATTCCTCTCTTCTGGTAGTATGGGCTCTGGCAGCCCAGCTCCAGCACAGCTAGCAGTAGTTTTGTATATGATCAGCGCTTCTCATGGTATTTTCTGCACACACTATTGTAGCATAAAATAGCACAAAAGGTTGTGTATCTGTACCACAGTTCATAATCCAGCATTTTAGCACCAATGCATCTCCATCACTGCGTTAAGCTGTGAGCTGGGCCAGCTGAATTATAAACTAGGTCACCGTCCCCTTCTCCAGTCCCTGCCAGATAGGTGGAAACACCTCACGGAGAGGAAAGATGCAGGCAGAGGGCGGTGAGGAACCAAATCCTTCTGTGGCCAGGCCCACCAGTGCTCCTCTGGAGAGCTGTGACCCGGGGATGTGATCACTGCTGTGTAGCTACACACTGGACAAGGTCTTTATGAGCTGGCTTGATTACCAGTAGCATGCAAGTTGTTAAAGCCAGAGTCTGGCACGGGCTAGTGACTCAATAAATATTATTCTGCTTGGTTTTGCAGCCCACGTGGCTCAGCGACGGCTGCTGGTAGCAGTGCCTGAGCTTTGCTTTAAGGTGGGTTGAGCACACCTGTGTTACATAACAGCCACATCAATGCCTGCCATGCAGACATAACCTAATGTTGACATTTTCAACTGTATAATTAGGTATGCCAGCAAATTAACAGCAGCAGTATGCTAAGCACTATTCTTTGCGAGAGCTACTGAGCTTGGTGTGGGGTGTGTAAATATTTTGGCTCAGTTAAGGAATAGAAATTAGGGAAAATAAATATTCCCAAGCACATTCTAGAGAATGCTACATAAAAGAACAAAGCACAGTATAAAGCAGATTTTACGAGGGGCTGTTTATGAACACCTTACATTACTTACACACCCCAGTGTTTTCATGGCTGAACTGCACAGAAACCCACCATATCTTCACGTGCAGGACACTACGTGCTCGGAGGTGTGACTTTTGGAAATACCAGAGTTTTGCTAAGCAAAAAGGAAAAAACCAAAAAACTGCAGCACTCTACTGTGGTATGCTGCTCTCTTTCTGCAGAACTTGTTCTTTATTATGGCAACTCTGATAATTAGCAATTTCACACAGGAGGGAAGATTTTGCAAGCCTGTAAGATGTCCCCTTTTGTTTAGAAGAGGAGAAGTAGAAAAGTAAGGAGGAAGCAGAGAGAAGCAAGCTGGGAGAGAGGTGTGATTTATTGCTTTTCAACTGTAGACCTGTCAATGATCCAAATCCTCAATCTTGTTCTGGGTGTACTATTGCTCAGGAAATCCACTGGGCATTTCCTGTGTGTAACTCAGGTAAGTTGCTGGTATGGCTTTTTAATATGTCCTGGGCAGTGCACAAGACGTTAAAAGACAGTATAGGGATTCAGGCATCAGAGTTTCTTCATATTAAATTAAATTAAACAGTTTATCAGCTGGACCAGATCTGCTTTTATAAAACGTATCAGGGATAGGGTAGGAATGAGGATGGACAGGCCTTTGCTCTGATTCTCTGTCACTGTGGTCCTCCCATAGGCTACAGCTGTGCAGGAGCTGCTCAAATGTGATACTACCCAAGGGATTTCCACGTGTTACAGGAGAACAGGAACACGATACCTCTCCCTCTCTGGACCTTCCTTCTCCCTATGTGGAGTGCAGGGAGCATGGTCCGTAATCTGTGTTCACAAGCAATTCCCTGGGAAACTGCCAGCACAGAGGTGAGAGATGGATAGGCTCTGTCCCTCCTGATGTGAGACAATGAGCAAAGTGCACTGCAGAAAAGCAGGAAGGCTGTGCCCAATTTCTGGCTAGGAAGACTTGGGGGTTTCTGTGGTTGCTTTAGGATTCTTGAATGAAAAGTACTACCCAAAGGCAGCCCCAGCTATCAATCTTCCAAAAGGCTTCTTTTCTGAGGGAGAATACCAGGACAGCAGCAGTCATTCCATCTCAGCTTGATGGCCCGTGCCGAAGTTTACAAGAGAGCCCAGTGCTGATCATGACACAATACTTGGATATTGTGGGACAAAAATATGTGCTGTTGGTATATTAAAAGTCTCAGCTTCACATTTCCTAAAGAAAGCATACAAAATCTCATATGCATTTTGAGGATCTGTGAAGCTATAGAAATGCCCTGTTTTATAACTTTCTCCAGTAGAACATTTTTATTTCTTCTAAATCCATCAAAATCTAATGACATTTTGACAGAGAAGAATAATTGTCTCATTTAAGGAAACACTGATCAGATCTGCTTTGCTGTAAAACTTTTTATCAGCTGCAAATTTCCAGCCATCCAAGTATCCAAGAGTGCTTTAGAAAAAGACTTCAGGCATTATAATTTTACAATAAGTGAGTAACTGCTTGGAGAGTTTTGCAAAACAAATGGTTTGCTTCTAAGCAATCAAAGTGATGTTTTAGCTTCCCTAATGAGGTAGTTTCCTCAAGGAGCTGGAGAATACTGACACCAGATACTCCCTCTGTTGTTGCAGCAGATTTCCCTGGCATTGACAAATAGCCTATCTGAGCTAGCAAGGTCAGATGGACAGGAACAGAACAAACAAGAGTGCCAAACCCGTAGAAGTCTGGTGCTCCTGGCGTTCCTAAGCAGGTGGGGAGATGGATGAACAAACATTTTTGTCATTTGGAATGTTTGTATCTAGATCTTTGACGGGCACTTTGGGCATATTGTTTGCTTTCTAGACACCAGGATGTGTCCAGGCACTGAATTTATTTACATAGAACAACCCTCTAAATCCAAGAATCCAGTGAGACAGTATGAGCTAAGAGCTACATGCAGTGGAGACAACAAAAAAGTTGCAAAAGAAAAATTGGTTCAGAGTACCTTCAGGGATGCACTAAATTCTGCTGGATTTAAAGGTCTCTGAGGCAGTGCTGCTATTAAAGGATCACCAAGCACTGCTGCCCTCACAATGGGATCTTTGCTCCCCTTAAACTTCAAGGACTAGAGCAGAAACAGGTAGGGCCAGCTTTCTTGAGTACATGGAGACTTTCCAGTGGCCGAAGCCATCCTGTTAGAGCATCTCTGGTCCCTGTGTCCTCACAATTTAGCATCTGGTCGCCAGAGCAGTTGGTAGTCTCTGGGCTTTCTGTACAGTGACCTATTTGTGGAAGGGTTTATGTGTATGGTATATGGCTACTTTAATGTTACAGGATTTAGGAGTCCAGGTTTTAGTTTTAAATAGTAATTAACAGTAATTAATACTAAAGCCCAGTAGCATATACAAAGCATAGACAGAGGCCGACGTGTTCAGAGGGTTGTGTTCTGGGCAGGACGGGGGAGCGCAGAGAGGCTCCCAGTGAGACTGGAGTTGCTGTGTTGGTGACTAGACACGCACAGCGTGAGCCACTCCTGCCCTGAAAGACTTTTCTATCTGCCCAGACAAAGCAGATGCGGGAGAAGGAAAAGCTCAGAGGTACAAAATAACTTCTTTGCCTGAAGTTACTCATCAGCCGACAATGGCGCACTGTTCTCCTGGACACCAGACCGTGCTCAATGAACTATTAAAGGTGGATATTAAAAGCTTAAGTAGGGAGTCGTTAGGGCTTTGAAAGGCCCCAACCCAGATTTCTAAACAAGGCTATCTAGAAGGAAGCTCCCAGATTTGTAACCACGTGGCAACACAATCTGCCTCATTTTGAAAGATGCTGAGTTGCCCGGTGCCTCCGACTCGAACCAGAGCAGCGCTGCCCTGGGGAATCCCTCCTCCGTGCGCTGCCCTGGGGAATCCCTCCTCCGTGCGCTGCCCCCTGCTCAGGAAAAGACACCGAGCAGCCGTGTTTGGTCTCAGCTTGTGCAGCTCCAAGGGCACCCCCGAGCTGCTGGCCCTGAAGCGGTGCCATCCCTCTGGGCAGGGCAGCACTGAGCTGGCTCCACTGCCCGCTCGGACGCTTTCGGGCAGCGGTGGGCATTGTCCGGCGTGCTCCGCCTGGCATCTCGCTTGCTGCTTTTCACACGTTTCATCCATTAATTCTCAAACTCTGCCTGTGTTTTTACCTGTCATTCTTGGTGGTACCTGCCATTCTCGGTTTTCCCCAGATGATGTCTTCTCCCATCCTCGGAGAGGCAGAAAAACATTTCGTTATTTTTAGGGATGGACTCATGTCTCTGATTGTGAAACCAGCATACAGAAAATAAAAGTAGTGTATTAAAGTTTTGTACAATATGAGGCTTTTTTTATTCCAACCATTTTCACAACAGACTTGATGAGCAAGGCTCCAGAATGCCATACATAAATGCCAAGAAATCAGATTTTCATTTCTGCTTTTTTTTTGATGAGAAATAGTCCCTGGGTTGTTTTGGAAAATGAATGCTGAAAGCTGGAAATCCTGATGGTAATTGATGTTTTTTCATTTCCATATGTGCATCTTTCTTGCAAACTATGTAGCATCAGCACAGTAAATATCCTTTATGTAATTTAAAAGTAAAATGCATCACAGAGCGTGCTAATAGAGCTTGATGGTAATACCATATAAACAGAAGCATGAGGGAGTCTGAAAAAATCCTGGGCCAATTTCTGCTCTTGGCTAAAATCCTACAACCCCCTTGAAGTCAGTGGCATTATGGGCTTGCAAATACAAGCAGAATTTGGACTCTAACTCTGCAAATCTCTGAATGTGGGCATTGCAAAGGAAAGCTGGCATTGCTGCTCATGAAGGCCACTGCCAAATAACTGCTGGGCCCAATTTCCAGTAGGCCTGGGTAGCTGAAACTCCAGCTCCTCCTGTTAGGATAAGGCGTAGAACAGAGGTCAAAGTACCAGTGGATTAAAAAAATCCAGTGAGACTCAGAATCAAATGAAATAAAATTTAAAATGCACTTGTTCAAGAGAACCTTGTGCTTATTTCTTTTGTATTTTTATAGGCTGTCTCTCAGGAAGCAGAGGCTGATTCTGCTCTCGATAAAGTCTATGGTAAAAATCTCAGCAGTGTCAGGAGCTGCACACTGGGCCCCAAACAACAAGATTAGAGCTGAAATGATGTTAGCACTAAACATCAGATCCAAAGCCCACTGAGGTGAAGAGGAGACTTCCCATTTACCAGCTCTGGAGATAAATCTACCTCAAAATGAATACATTGCTAAGATTCCTCTAGTGATTTCTAAAGCTTTAGCAAAAGAAATAACAAGCCACTATAGCAGAAGCAAACATAAAAGGAACCAAAGGAAAAGGTCCTCTGTGTTAGCAGATAGATTAAATGGATTTGGGAGAAGGGAGTAAAAATCAGAAGAAACATCTTTCAGAAAAATTGTGCCCATAGTTTCTACAGAGGTATATGAATAGATAGTCCTTAAAACCATGAAAATAAGTTGTGCTGGGGAACGAAGGTCATGGGAGCATTAATATATGAAAGCAGATCTGAGTAATGCAGGTCAAGGAGAATAAACACCATTCCAGTTGTGACGTTACAGAAGAGGAAGTAGTGTTCACTGATTACCACTCACCATTTTGCCACACATCATCAAATCACTGGCACAGCTGGGAGACCTTTCACTATTTTTTCAATATTATGCTTTCCTTTCACAGGGGAACAATATGTACATTTAATTTTTAAATACATCCTTTATTCTACCCCAAAAATAAGCCTGGACATCTTGTTTAGGAATTTTCTTCCTCAGAGGCTACTGGCTTTTTTTAATGCAAATGGCATTAAACTTTGTGTTCCCTGTTTTCCTAGAGGTTGTGTGCCTCTTCTGAACTGTGGCAGCTTCTGACTGTACCAAACGCAGTGACTCTGAATGCTCCAAGAAACCCACTTACTCCAGCATCATTGTAACTTGAGTTTTCTCATTTCGGCACATGAGAACTGATGAGCGTCATCCGCAACTTAAGTAAGATCACATTGGAACGTTCTGCTGCTCCCCCTTGACATGTGATGCCACAACATTTGTTGCACCATGTGTTGCTGGTCAGTAACTGCTGGCAGGAGGTGTCTGCCTTGTTCTCTGTTTGCACTTCCCTTGTATTTACGCTGCTGTTCTGCCAGCTGTTGTGCTGGTCGCTCACAACTGCAGAACAACCAAATGGCCTTTTCCTAAACACCGAGGATGCTGTGCCCTGCTATTCTGCATTTATATTTCCAATGATGAGATGAAACTTGACACAAAGAAAGCAGTCTGAGAACAACCAGAGGGATTTTAAGGTTTAAAAAAATCAAATTAAAAAAAAGGTGATCTTGGAGAGGCTGGGAGGAATGTGATCATCGCTCCCCACAGCTCCTTATGATTACTGCCAAGACCATGAAAGCGCTCCAAATAATGTTGTGGTGAATGCTGTGATACCCACATGCAATGCAGGTCATCTTCTGCTCACGCAACCTGGCATTTGGAAAACCTATTGCATCAGCAAAGACAGCCAAGACTGAATAAACTCTACCAAAATAGCTGTAAAGCTATGCTAGCACTTCCATGCTGGTTGCACCAGCATTTTCTAGTGTTGATCCAAGCTCAGATATTCAAAACAAGCAAACAAACAAACTAGGTGTTTTCTTCCCATTAAGGGCTTTTTCCAGGTTTATGGATCTTCCTACTCAGCTCTCAACGTGGGTCATAGCAAGCTTCTGGCAAGGGAAAGTGTCTACTTGGACTTTATCTTTGCTGAAATCTTTATGTGCCCCCTTGCAATGCTTTCCTCTGCTCAAAAAAAGACCATAATTTTTAAATCTCTTCACAGTACCCCTAGGAAATCAATGATCCTGATGGGTCCATTCCAGCTCAGTGTTTTCTGTGACTGTATGAAATGGAAACGTGTTTTACCCAGCCTCAGCTTCTCTGGCTTCACAACTGCAAACTTTTCCTTCCCTCCTCCAAAACTCTCTGCAAACTCCACTCACCTCCTGGCAGCTCCTCCAGCCTTGGCCTGCTCCTCTCCCCTATCCACAGACAAAATTCTGCTTTTATTTGGTTTGTTTCATCTCCCTGGAATCCTGTACTCCCTTCCTATCTGCTTCAAGCCATCAAGTCACTCATCATCGCTAAAACTCACCTTTACAACCTCCCTGCATGGTATGGGGCTACAACCGGCTGTGATAAGTGGGGAGAATGTATTAAAAAAAAAAATCAAATGTGTATGTATGCATATATATCGGGTGTGAGGTGGAAATGCTGTGCATGTAAAGAAGCTGTAGTGGATAGTCTCAGAGCCCCACAAGGAGAGGAGAAAACAGAAACAAGCAGGTGACATTAGAGATAACAAGAGACTCCAAGCCCACCGCTGCCTTCCCACAGGGCACAGAAGGCGAGGGGGCTGTGAGGGACCGACCCCACACAGCGCCCTGAGGCCCCCGGGCGACCCCGCTCGGAGACACCCTCTCCGTCACGGACATGAAGTAATTACAGCAAAATGAATTTATTTGTGGGGCAGGAGGGCGGCCGCCACCGTCCCCAGCAGCTGCTGCCCGCTCGCCCTCCCGCCGCCGCGTTC